>JAFVLL020014905.1:0-17638 GCA_021397915.2 Tor tambroides | reverse complement strand
TTCAGCTGTTCCCATTTGTCCACATTATTTTTTATCTTTGACAGCAGTGGGTCATAGTTTAACATCATTATATCTTCCAAATTCTGAGTTAGTTTAACCCCAAGGTACTTCATACCCTTTGGAATCCATTTAAAGCCAAACTGGGCCACTGTATGGGCATGACATATTCTAGATATTGGCATAGCCTCAGATTTTTCCCAGTTGACTTTGTATCCTGACACATTTGAATAAAACTGAACAGTTCTCATTAATGGAGGTAAAGATTTGAGAGGGTCACGAGATAATGAAAAAATATCATCTGCATATAGCATTAATTTGTGTTCCATCCCTTCTCCTATCCCCCCCCCCCCCCCTTACTACCATAATGTTTGGGTCTGCCCTAATCATAATGGCCAAAGGCTCTAAAGCTATTGTGAATAATAAAGGGTACAATGGACATCCCTGAAGAGTGCCCCTTGAAATAGTAAAAAACTGGGAAGTCATGCCATTTGTCATCACTGCTACTCTAGGATTTTTATATCATAAACTAACCCATGTCCTAAAAATATGACCAAACCTGAAATTTGACAGGACTGCGGTCAAAAAGCCCCACTCCACCCTGTCGAAAGCCTTTCGTCATCTAAGCATGTAGCTGTGATCGGGTTGTTCTCTGAAGCGTTTAGCCACATCAGATGAATTAGCCTTTTCACATTATCGGCCGATGACCTTCCCTTGATGAAGCCCACTTGGTCCGTGTCAATTATACCTTTTAGAACCTTCTCCAGCCGTGAAGCCAAAATTTTTGCCAACACCTTACAGTCCACATTAATAAGGCTTATTGGTCTAAAATTAGCAGGATCAGTTAAATCCCGATACTTTTTAGGTATCGGTGTTATCAATGCTTCCATAAAAGTACCAGGTAACACTTCAGCTTCAAACGCCTCTGTATAGACTTCTGTTAAAATTGGAGCCAATATGTCTACATACTTTTTGTAGTATTCTGATGGAAGCCCGTCTGCCCCCGGTGATTTGCCCGGCTTCATAGAGGTTATTGCAGATTTGACCTCTTCTTGTGTAATGGGAACGTCTAGAGACTCTGATTGCAAGGCATCTAATTTAGGCATCTTTATATATAAAAAAATTGTTTCAGTTTTCCTTCATCAGAACTACCTGAAGATGAATATAATTGTTTATAGAAGTTCTGAAAAACTTCATTTATTTCCTTTGTCAGTGATACCATAGTATACCCTTTCTTAATGGCTGGAATGATGTTAGCAGCGTTTTGTTGTTTTAATTGTCTGGAAAGAAGCTTGCCTGCTTTTTCACCTCCTTTGTAAAACCTAGTCCGCAGTCTAAATAATGCTTACTCAGCTTTTTTATTGTATATATCTTGTAACTGAAATTTATATTTACAAATATCCTGATACAAATCATTAGAATAATGTCTAGCTAACTCCTTCTCCATTATACAAATAGTCGCTTCCAAATTCTTAACCAAATCTCTTCCTTCCTTTTTTTTTCTTGCTGCTTGGCCAATAAATTTCCCTCTAATATATGCCTTTGAAGCCTCCCATACCGACGCTAACCTATCAGTGCTTCCAATATTCAGTTTAAAGAATGAGGTCAGATCATCAGCCAACAATGCGCCAAAACACTCATCTTGTAATAATGCCGTATTTAAACGCCACCTTCCTTTTCTGCCAGCTTCTGTGTTTAGAGTTATATCCAATTCTACCGTTGCATGGTCTGATAACACTATTGCTCCAATTTTAGAATCTACAACTCGATCAATAATGGAATTTGAAACTAAGAAAAAATCTATCCTAGAGTGCGATTTATGGCAGTGAGAAAAAAAAGTATACTCTCTTTCCGTTGGATTAACTAGGCGCCATATATCAGTCAATCCAATATCTTCTTTTAGCATATGAAGGGCAGCCCTATCCCTTGGTATAGAAGGTCCTTGATATTTACTTTTATCCAATACCCCATCCATAACCTGATTAAAGTCCCCTGCCAAAATAATTTGTCCCTCTTTGTCTCCAAGAATCTTGTTTATCTTATTAATAAAACCTGGATCTGCCTTGTTGGGGGCATACACATTGCATAATATCACTTTAACTCCATTAATGAGAGATTCTATACATATAATCCTGCCAGCATCGTCTTTAGTTTCTGTTAACATTAGAAAATTAAGCCTCTTATTAATTAGGATCATTACCCCATTTTGTTTGCTCGTAAATGATGAATAAAATACATGTCCTACCCAGTCTCGTTTGAATTTTAGTGCTTCGTTATCTGTTAAATGACTTTCTTGTACAAAAGCAACATCTACTTGTTTATGTTTTAGATATGTCAGGATCTTTTTTCTTTTAATTGGGCTTCCACATCCGTTAATATTCCATGTTATAAACCTTATGTGACTACCTATGAATAAAACAAATAAATCGCACATAATCGTGCGCGTAAACAAATGTGTTAGGTGACTGCCCCCTACTGGGAAATGACATATTAGGCTGTGATGTACATTTTTCTAAATTAAACAGACAGCAGTTGAACATTTCAAACACGAAAACCTTCCATAACATCCTATTGCTTAACAAAAAGCAACTAACCCCTACCCTATACTTAACAACAGAAAAAATAAAAACAAGAAACAACAAAAAAAGAACGGTCATACCAAACAATGAAAACCGTCTTCGTTCAAACACCCCAAGATTGCGGTCCGTGAAGTACCGAATCAGCTATCCAGCCTTGTTTTTGACTGTCAAAGCTGTTCCGAGACAGCACAGGTATTCGACTCCTCCTCCCACCAACTCCATTTGACCCAAAAACTCCACTTCCACGATCTTGCAACAAACATTTGGTCCCGTTATTCTGGTGCCCCGCAATGCTCCTTAATGAACTGCTCTGCATCCGCACTCGATGTAAACACCCTATTCTTCCCTTGCCATGTGAAACGGAGTGAGGCTGGATATGCCAGTGTATATTTGACATTGACGCTTCTCAGCATCCTCCGGGACGCGGTGAATTCCCTTCGTCTTCTGGCCAGCTCTCTTGACATGTCGGGGAAGAAGGAAATCCTACATCCATCCCATTCGATCATTCCTTTTTCTCTGGCCGCTTGCAGTACTTTCTCCCTGGCTGACGAACGCAGAAACTTGATCAAAACTATTCTTGGTGGTCGGTCAGCATCGGGCCTGGGAGCGAGAGCGCGATGCGCCCTCTCAATCTCAAACCCTCCATCCGGATCAATTCCCAGTCCCTCTGATAGGATTTTATACACACACTTGATCGTTCCACCTGGCTCCAGCCCCTCTTTCAGACCGATCATCCTCACATTGTTGTGGCAGCTCCTGTTTTCTAAATCCTCAATTCGATTCCACATAACATCCAGGCGTTTATCGTGCTGTTTGCCGTCACCGACGAGCTTCGAGGTGATGTCTTCCATGTTGGAGATGCGGCCCTCCGCTTCGTCCAGCCTTTCCTGGATTATGTTCACGAAGTTTTTGAGATCGGTAGCAACATCTCTGATTGATGACACATCTGTCGCTACCCCTTGTAAGGTAGAGTTCATTTGACTTCTTTCAGATAAGTTTTCCATCTTTGAGTTTAGATCTTTCTGCTGGGGTGACGGCGACTCCTGTGGTGGCGGAGTCTGTCTCGGTGCCAGCTTGTTGAAATCCCCTTAAAATACTTAGATGTGGAGGTCAACATCTGCTATCTAAGGCACCTTTTATTCCACAAATATTTATCCTCACCAGGGACGCTAGTTGTAATAAAAATGTGGAGTGAATATGCTCAAATAAGTTGAAAATATTGGTGGGCCTACGGAGCTACACAGCTATGCTGCCATCTTCTCACAAGTTCTCACATGTTTGAAATGTTAAATGTATAGGCTACACTTTATTAAATGGTTTGATATTTTTGCACGCTGCATTTCTGCCACGTTCCACTCTGACAATATACCCTAGTCACAACGCACACGTCAACGTGTTTAATGATTATTCCTGAACAATAATGGTAGAAACATGTAATTCATTTGATTTTCAATAACGAACCTTGCATGATTCATAGATGAGTAGTTTGTTTATAAGTAGTTCTGTCAAAATGAAACTTGTTGATAGTCAAGATTTTAGTTTTAAATCTACATAAATAAAAATAAATATTATATTTTAGGCCCTGTAATTGTTTTAAGAGTTCTCAATTTTTCACTCATGTCCTTGTTACATGTTTTACATGTATTATTCCTTAAGCTTCTTACTCTCTCTAAACTGTAATTGTACAATCATACCTTTTATTATTATTTATAATTCATTATTTGAACATTAGGTTCTACATTCACAATACATTAAAAAATTCCCTCCTAATTTCTTGTCTAATTAATAATAATAAAAATAAGTAACCCTTTACAGTAAGTTCATATAAGTTAATGCTGGTTAATGCATTGACTAACATTAACTAACAATGAGCAATACATTTGTTACAGCATTTATTAATCTTTGTTAATGTTAGATAATAAACACACAACTGTTTACTGTTAATTCCTGTTAACTCAGTTCCATTGAACAATAACAGATACAACCTTTGATTTCAATAATGTATTAGTAAATGTTAAAATTAATATTAACTAAAATCAATCATGTTTTAGAAGTATTTCTCATTGTTAGTGTATGTTAAATGATATAGTTAACCGCTGACAAATGGAACCTTATTGTAAGTTACCAATAAAAAAGTTTCCTCATCATACATTACTAATCCAAAGACACTTCCAAACTACTCACTTGGTGAAACCAAAATTATTGTTAAGCTTTGGGATTTATTTTGCATTTAAATTTATAAATAAGGATGATAAATAATAAAAATATGAATAAAAGTACTGTTTGAAAACACAACAATTATACTCTTCTTTTAAAATATTGATCAAGATTTCCAGAACTTCCAGTAAACCTCACCCTGCCCTGCTTCAAGCACATGCTTTTACAAGCTTCATCTGTGCTTACATCATATTGTTTTATTGACTGTCTCACGTTGTTCCCAGATGTAGTTAACATTTTCCTTCTTGGCTTGGCCGGTCATGCATAGCAAGATGCTGAGGACACGGTCTTGTGGCTTTGGGAGCCTCTGAATCCGGTAAGCCCAACCCCGCAGCCCATGAATGATCTGTTAGGTCCTCAGACGCTCAGACCAAGAGATGGACATGTGTTTGACTGCCGACAAACAGGTACTGCATGTGTTTTTACCTTTTCTTTTCTTTTCTTTTCTTTTCTTTTCTTTTCTTTTCTTTTCTTTTCTTTTCTTTTCTTTTCTTTCTGTTTAGATGTGACTTACTGTAAATGGAGCCATATGTGGACAGTGTTTATCTAAAGACAATCTCAACACTTTAACAAAACATAAAAATATTTGCCCATGGTATTATCTTTTGACAGCTCAGACAGCTCGCAGACTTTTTTTTTCTCAGATTAGTTACAGGAAACTGTGAATCAGCACAGGCAGAACTGCCAGGATTTCTTTATGAAGAAGAATCTTTATGAATCGGTCCATAATGTAGACCCTTTATTAAAAGCTATGAAGAGGATTAAACGATCGAAAGTGAAGTTAGTTGAGAACGAACAGTTCACGGTTCATGTTTACAAGAGCTCTTAAAGCACTGTTTGCTCTGTGCGAGAGGTGAGATGGAAAGTAAATCTTGAGCGAGCTCTGACATGCTGATGAAGTGTGGACACACCCTGGTGTTATTCAGGACAGAAAATGGAGGACAGCTGCATGCATTCTGGACCAGGCAGGAGAAACAGTGGTTGCTAACGGCACGTCACCTCCGGCCAGTTTTGTTGCATAATCAGGAACCCAAGCATAGTTTAAGACTCTGGAGGAAGTAGACTGCCAATTCAAGCAACGGTACTGCAGCTGAACTGCTGCTTAGGAATTTTTGTGAGTGTCTCGCTCATGAAAACCAAACCTTCGTGTTTGAAGTTTCCTAAGAAAACCGATAAAAAGGTAAGGCTTCATTATTGATGATGTAGATAAGTGCAAATACTTGAATGGAAAACTGTAAGAGACAGTGTTTTAAATATGGTGATGATGCAATTGTCTGTGTAAAGTTAAAAATGTGCAGTGCCGTACTTTAATCTTAAAGGACGCTAAACTCTTGCAAACTCTTCTATTGTCATTGTTTTATTATTATTTTTTGCAAATATTCATTACAATTCCTGCTGCATTCCTGAAGCTTGAATGCTTTTCATTTTCAAAATCTTCACACTTCACCATGGTTAAATAGACAAGCTTTTCATTGTGGCCTTCTGAGCCATTTTATGTTGTCAGATCTGACCTGACCGTGTTCACCATGTTTCTCTGGACAATGTTGTTCTTTCAGCCAGCTGAGACGACGGCTCAAACTGTCCCTTAAAACCATGGCACTGCTCAAATTGGGCCGCACCACAGACTGTCAGAGGACTGAGCCCGGTTTATTGTCCTCTCTACATCTCGCATTGGCCGACTAACCATCACAGTGGCGCTCCTGTTCACGCATCACTGAAACATACTGGTGGGTCGCAGCTCTTTCACTTCCAAGAGACTGGCTCTGTTCTGAAATCTGGCCAGCTGTCTACGTAGACAGAATTTAAAGGCACACTCTGGGCTGTTCCAAAAGATAGAACAATTATGCTGGTTTCTAAGAATCCTTCTGCAATGCAGATTAAGATTAATCCTTCTTAAAGACAAAGTATACTTAATAGAAATGAATAGCTACAAGCTCGGAGGGACAGAGAACGTAAATAGTCGTAAATAGAATAAATTTAGCACAGGTTCAGTAAATTAATTCAGTAAATCAATAAAATAGTTCAGTCTAATTCAAAATGAACCATTTTTACCAATATTTTTTATTTCTTCTGTGTTCTCTGTTTTTTTTTTTTTTTTGCCAAATAAAGTGTTAAGTTGTTAGCTTGCAGCATTCTAACACTGAATTCTACTGAGAATCTCCCATGCTCACTGAATGCTTGACAAACACTTTATAGATTATACAGTATGAAATTTGACATATCTTTTAAAACACATGAATTGTCTTTTTTTTAATACAGTAGTTAGTATGGTATACTTCATTTTGCAGTGGTTTTGTCAGGCACCCATAGGAAGCTGCATTGATGACGTATTTTTGGAGAACAATTCCCTTGGCAAAAATCCAATACGATTTATCCATTAGCTTTTGGATTATTAAACTCTGTGTCCAAAAAGTTTCTGATTCTTACACGTTTTGTTCATCATGGTAATTTTTACAATTTTTTTTACATGGGATTGGTTGGAAACTGTAATAGTGCCTGTGGGTCTCTACTGGTAATTTGTCACCTTCTATTGGTGGCTTGTTCAAACCGCTAAATCCTAATGGAATATGTCCCAAAACACACTACTGGAAACCATTTTTAATGGTTTTAATGGTTAATAGTTGATGGTCTGTAAAGTCTGCAATGGCATTTGTAGTGAAAACCATTAGAATTTTGGTGATGGTTTCTATTGTTTTTTTCAGCGGGGCCAATAGCCTCTGTAGTCCCATTTAGCCACTTGTTAGCGATCAGCTTTTTCAAGACTAGTAAAAGCTTTAAGAAATGACTAAGTGTTAACCACAGACTTTATTTCATGCGTCTAACCAAAATCCATTCAAAAACACCCACTGACTTCGGGACGATGGAACTGAAAATGCTAAATTGCTACTTCGTTTCTGTGTTTTGGCCTTAAACAATGTCATCCCTGAAGCACGCTATATACTACCCATTCAAAGTTACTTCAGGCTTTTCAAAGAGTCAGATGTCCTATGCCTGTTGAGCTGTACGCAATGAGGGCTGTAAGAAGAGTGATGCAAATCTTACTACTGAGGTGTGGTTTCTGTTTGGATGCTATCAGCAGACACAAGACAGCTCACCAGGCTTTGGAACGGAGCCACGGTCGAAGCTGATCAATAACTTATTCTTCTTTCTTGTACACGCAGGTCTCAAAGGAATCCAGATGATCCTGTGCAGTCCGATGAGTTTTGCAGTGCTGTGCTGCATACTGTGGCTCGCTGCGCCTGCCTTCCTGCGCTCTGAATGCAAGGTGGCCTACGTGACCGAGAGCAGCGTGTACATGTGCCCGTGTGCCCAGGATCTGGCCTTCTGTGAGATGAACTCCAGTGAGTTCACCAACTGCAAGGATCAATCATCTGTCCTGCACAGGGCCGAGAGTCCCAGCCCGGTTCACAAAAAGCGTCTGACGGTGTGGTACAGCTCGCCTCTTAACGTGGCCCTCCTGCTGAACAACTCTGAGGTGCGGCACCTGTCGCTGATCCAGTGCAAGCCCGCGGCCGAGCAGCCCGTCCCGTTTGAGTACTTCACAGTGCAGCGCTTGGAGGCTCTAACGGTCAGCTATCCCTTCTGGAAGCCTGGACAGAGATATGACATTATCGTAGGCAAGGACAGGGACGCCCCCTACCACGAGGAGGCCAGAATCGCTGTCATTCATTCATCTGTGCTGACCGGGAAAACAGAGCTGAAGTCGTACACGGTCCAAACCAAAGTGGACCGCAGCGGAATGATGTCCTTCCCCAACATTTTTATGTCTCGCAACGGGCTCTCGGAAATGTCCAGTATATTTGTCACTTTTCTGTACTGAGAGGCGTTTTTTTTTTTTTTTTTTTCTTTTCAGGAATTTAAAAGCTTCATTGTAGTCACTATAACACAAATAGCTGTTGTGCATAATTAATAATGGATATACTTAATGTATACAATTACATTACGGACATACTTATTGCATACATTGCAAACCGTGTCAGAATCAAACATCATCATAATACTAAACAAGAACAAGTTCATTCTCTGAGGTTTGTAATGTGGCTTTGCACATTTTGTGTGCTTTGCACATGCGCTGCTGTTTTACTGAGGATTTCATTCTCTTAAGATGTTTTGTATTTACAATAAATAAAATAGGATAATATTGATTTTTTAAAATGTATTTATATAAATAAAAAAAATGGCAAAGAATTGTGTGATGCTGTTTGTTCAAGATTCTACCGCCCTGCAGAATCTGATCCCGCTTAGACCGAGAGGTAGTCATTTGTAATGCCTGTTCAAAAACAATCCAGACTCATATCAAAAAAAGCAAAAGTAAAAGCAAAAGCATTAGCAAATGTGAGATAAGAATGCATTTACTGCAGCAAACATGCCGTTTTAGCTTGTCTCTACGTGTCTTTTACTCGTATCTAATCCTTCCGCATCACAAGTGCATTGCTGCACCAGGTGAGCTACCGAGCAAATTTAATAGATCAGAAAAGCCACCCATATGGAACTGGTCCTGCAATCACTTGTGTGAAAAGGAATAAAAGTCGTTGGTGTTTCACTGCCTCTAGTGGTCATTTCACTTGGAAACTGCAGTGAATTGCATGTAGCCTGTTTTGTAGTTATGTGAAAATGTAGATAGAGTTTTTCAAATGTTGTCAAAAACATACCATGTGATATCACACATTTTTAGCTACTCATAATAATAATAGTATAATAATTGCATAATTGCATCAGGAAGGACCATCCATTGGTGACTCATAATGGGAGCAGCCAAAAGAAAAGAGAGAGTGTATATTCTCTATAAAGGGATTTGGTAAAATTTCTATTCAGGGACCAGATACACTACTTATCAAACGTTATTTCAACCTGTAAAAAGCTTTGGGGTCTAAAAAGATTCTGCAGTGCAACAGAATGTTACATCATTGTGTGGCTCTTTTCAAGATATTAACAAAGTTATTCACTGTGGTCAATTTTTGTGTCAATTCAGTGCCTACTTGTTCACAGGTCTTAAAAACACAAGTCACAAAGGACAAAGGAAACTTTAGAATTATGTCTGGGGGCTTGTCCAGTTACCCACACTTGCTTTCTTGGCCGCTTGAGAGCAGGTGCATGCAGGAAGTAAGTGCGCAAGACTGTCCCAGGTCTTAAAAATACCAAAACCCTGTGCCCTTAGAGCACACAAAATCCACACTCCCGAGGTATTCGAGACTAAGCGTATCCCATCATGCATCATGTTGTGGAAAACATAATCCTGAGACTTTTTGTCAAGATCTCACAAGATTTTGTGATAACCTTTCCAGTGTGAGTTAAATATTATAATAGCTACTACTTAGTTTGGTAGTAAAACATAAAGTGTTGCACATTTCATTGCTGCAAAGATTAGTATGTGTATTTTGTACAACATTTGCAACTGATTTTTATCACTTAATTAGAAGCATCACAATTACAAAATTTTGTAATTGTTATAAGGACTACAGACAATTAAATGAACAGACATTTAGAAGTTTATTTTAAAATGCAAAGTAGTGGAAATCAAAATAAAGCTCTGTAAACATGAAACATGACAATCAAAGTAAATGCATTTTTACAACATTATAAGTGTGTCCCATGCATCAGGTAATGAAGAGTTCTACACACACTTCTTCAAGTCCACTTGAACACGTGGGACAAATACTGTAGCCTATCTGGACAGACCTGCACACCTCAAATCAGCGTAAATTCATAGAATTCACTATAGCTAAGCGTTATTTTGTACAGTTTTTGCTTAATTTGTTGGCTGGTAACAGTGTGCTTGAGCATGGATGTGTCATCATGCAAAACCAAAGGTTTATGAATACAGTGAAAGAGAACGACTCGCCCTATTTACAATAAAACAGGCTACTTGATCATATGTCTGGATTATTTTTCTAATGCTTCACATCGCCTCAACCTTCTTCACAACTTCCTTCACAAGTTTAAAATTGCTTGGTGCACCTTCGGCTAAAGGACGAGCTCAGTGCTTTGAGCCAGCAGGTGTCAGTAATGCTCTATGTGAGTTTGTGAGGGGATGGATTTCTCTTCCTGGCTGCTCTGAACATGTAAACTCAAAGCAGATGGTGGTTTGTCAGATGTGAGGTCAGTGAAAGTGTTGCTTAGGATACCTGATCATAATAAGTTGATCATAGCTCCACTGGTTTCAATGGGTCTATGATGTACTTAAGCTTATGATGCTTTTGGGAAATGCAGCCCTGGGACCTGTTTCATAAAACAAGTTTACCAAATAAGCCAGGCTTATTTCAGTTAGTCTGACTTATTTTGAACCAAATCAACTGACAATACATCAGAGTAACTTAAATAAACCTGGCTTATTTGGTAAACCTGTCTTATGAAACAGGCCCCTGGAGTGATATATGTTCAAAATACTGATAATAGTTACACGATTGTGTGTGCGTGTGTGTGTTCATTTTTAGAGCACACAAGTGTATAGAACGTGTGTTTACAAGTGTGTGTGAGTAACAGGTGTATTTATACTTTAGCCACATCTTCACATGACCTTTGCAGTCCTTCAAAAAACGTATTTAAAATCATTTATAAGAGCAATTTCTCTCTAGTGAAATATTTTACACCTCTGCATAATTAGAAACATTTAAATGAAATAGAATGTTTTCTTGACATTTTGAATTTGAGATTGTATTTCCATGATTTTTCCAGAACCACAATTTAAAAATTCCCTTTATTTCCAGGTTTCCATCACCTTGAGAAGTGTGATCCCAAATCCTTCAAAAGATCCCAATGGACCGTCCATGAGAGGTAAAGACTAACACTGTTTTTAATATTTAATATTCTCCTCTAGTAGACGCCACAAAATCTTGTGTTTGATATGAACTTGTGACTGATGTTACACATTTAATTGCCAAAACACTAAAACCAAATTTCATGAAACATTTTCCAAATACTTATTGATCACCAGAGCATAAAGTACACCAGAACATGCTATAAGGATGAGGGTCAAAAGTTCAGAGTGGGCAGGATCAAATCACTCTCATGATGGCAGATGTTGGCATTTACAATTAATAATCTACCCAGGGAATTGCATTTCCCAACTCAAAACGCACATCTTGCAATTAATAGCGACCAATTAGCGAATGCAAAACTTGCGGGGAAAAATCAGACAATTGAATGCTGCGTCTCCCCCCGCGAACGCGTCTTGTTTTGCATCTCAAAAACATGCAGCGTATGGATATCAAACAACACCGCACCTGCTGAAAGACTAGGCGTTCGATGAAAAATGACAAATTAAGGCTGTGTTTTGAGCTGATTGCTGGGGAACCCTCGCTGATATAGTTGACCTCACTAATGGGTGCCAACCAGTTGAATGGGGGTGGGGAGCCACAGATTGCTCCAGTGCTTCCAACGCATGGCTTTTATTTATTCTTCTGTTGTTGTTGTTGTTGTTTTTTGCACGAAAGCCTGGGAAGTCTATAAAAATCAGCCTTTGGTCTCCTCACCGGCAGTTCACCACTAAAACATTTTTATAATCAGCCTTTATTGTTCATTCGCTCCTTGTGGGAGATGCGCCCATGTTCATTTTTTAAAAGGGCAAATCAACCATAATTCAGTTTATAAACTGCAGCAGGGCTGGCGCATGCATGGATGAATATTCATGAGGCTTCCTGAAGCTGCCACTGCACGGTGATTCATTAGGCATATGTAAATATCACTCACTTTAATTGCCCCTAAACTGACTCAACATAATGTTGTCATTAGCAAATTATTACTTATTTGTCTTACTAATCGTACAGTATGGCACAAATGCAGCGTCTCTACATATATGATTACAATTATAAAGCTCTTTCTCAGTGGCTGCCGGCACGATGTGTGCTGTCCTCACTGCTGAGATGGATGGTGGGTAAAGTCTGGGTTGTGGGCGGTAATGAGTTAGTGAGGTGTTTGGAGTTGCTTGGCGTGCCGGTGGAGATACATGCGCGACGATTAAACAAACTGGCACTTTTGTGGGTTTAGGCCCATGGTGGGCTGCTGTCTCCAGGTCCAGACGTCAGCTTTGTTTTTCACGTGCCGTCACTATGAAAAATCATGATGATTATTATGATGGTCTCATACAGAATATAATGGTGGTACTTTTTCAAAGAAACTGTTGTCATAATCGGAAGTCCCTTGAGGTCGAGAAATATAATTCAAGAAAAAAAGAGAGAGAAAATGGTCTGATGACAAACATAATGGTCCGATCAACAGTGAAAGATGCAGACATATTTTAACTGTTGTCAGTAAAGTTTATATGAGGACAGTTCAACAGCAGGAGTAAAAACTGACATGGTGTTTCACCAAATTTAACTCCAGTTTTATTACATTGTGGTTTAAATGTTGTCAAACTTTTTTTAGATGCGGTCTTATTGAATTACAATTCGTTGATTTATGGTCTTGTGTTAATACAAAAGTAAATGCAATAATAAGATACATTTTTTGTACTTGCAAGCAGTAAAGAAAAATTGAATTTTTATCATATCTTCAGTTAATATCTTTATTTAGATCATATATTAAAAATAACAATTTATACAATTTATAAATTACTAAAATTACAAATTCATGAAGATTATTATTATTTTTTTGGTCTTTTAGTTTATAGAAGTCACTGTTTAAAAAGTTCCGTTTTAAAAAGTGTAAATGATAATCAGGTAAGTAAAACAGAATAATCAGGTATATTTGTAATATTTACATTGGGAAAGACTTTAATAAATGTTTCTTAAAAACTGTCAAACTGTAAAACACACCTTACCCGTTCACTCAGTCATTCAGAGGTTCTCCGACTCCAACATTTTCGTTTTGTGTTCCAAAAGAAGAAATGTTTTACAGGTTAGGAACAACATATGATGACACAATGTGCATTTTGGGTGAAAAGTCATATTAATGGGGGAATAAAATCTATTTGTATTTGACTATCATAAAAATTCAGTTTCTAACCTTTCAGTTCAGTATTCCTGGTTAGGACTATGTTGCATAAATTTGTTTTAAAGATAATAATAATAATAATAATAATAATAATAATAATAATCTTCTGCAGTAATTATACGTTATAATATAATTATACATTTTGAAATAGAATTGAATCTTAAAATATATTAAAAGCAAATGAAAATTTTCTAAATGAAAAAATATAATGCATTATAATGCATTTTGTTGGTTACATTTACAATTAAATGTCATATTTGGAACATAGTTTTAAACACTGCCAATGAAAAATCATCAGAAAGGCTACTTTACCGTTATTCAAATATAATACAAAGGATACGGCATGATCCACTCTGTATTATCCACTCAGTGAAGCAGTATGAAGTAAAGTATATATAATTTCACACACACACACATTGTCACAACTACGGTGAATGAAATGCACAAAGAAGACAATGAACAATGCAAATAGTCTTTAATAATACATAAAAGGGCGAACACAGGTCGGACAGGCAGGATCACAGGTAGGGACGTAGTAGACCGGACGACAAACAGAGAACTGAACACAACTTAAATAGGAGGGCTGATGATGGTAATTAAATGACACACAACTGAAACAAATTACAATAATCAGACATAGATGGAAAACTATGTCAACTGAGCACATGAGGGAAGAAAACACAAACAAACAGTCCTTGGGTCTGACACACACACACACACACACACACACACACACACACACACATTTGGTTTTGTAAATTGTGTAATGGTTTTTATACTGTACAATCTGTATTTTCTATCGCTCTACACCAACCCTACACCTAAACCTACCCCTTACAGGAAACTTTGTGCATTTTTACTTTCTCAAAAAAACTAATTCTGAAAGATTTATAAGCCTTTTGAAAAATGGGGACATAGGATAATGTCCTCATAAGTCACCTTCTCCTTGTAATACCTATGTCATACCCATGCCTTTATACAAATTTGTGTCCTTATATGTCACAAAAACACACACACACACACACACACGTACTTAAATAACAAGTCTTTTTATCTCTGTTGTTACCAAAATATGATTGTCAGAATAATCCAGACATGTAGTATTTGTGTTGGGAATGCTGCGTAGTTCTTTCAGAATAACTGAACCGGCAGAACTTGAAGGTAATTAGACGCTCTCATCTGTCACAGACCCTCACAACAGCACTGTTTAGTAGTCGAAGCATGATCGCAAGTTCACAGTAACAAGCCTTCCATTGACCCCACCAGACACCCCAACTCATAATTGGTGCTGATTTGATTGATTCATGGGGGAATTCATTTGGACTGCACTTGTTGAGAACGATTTGGCTTGAACCTCAGCATTCATTTTACTGTACACCTCCTCATTTCTGTCCCATACGTGCAATTTTTTTAGTTTTAACAAATCTTACAATTCTTGTATTCTTGGGGCTGACGCTGTACAACAAACACGACAAACAGAGCCTGGAAAACAGACTGAACTTTCACACATGCTTGTGTTTCACAGCACTCAATTACTTTTGTTTGCATATGCACAGAAATGAATGAACGGTAGATATTTTTAATATGATATTTAACGCAAGGAAACTGTTTTGGACGTAAGATAGGTATATTTATATGGTGCATTCATAATCAAAACATGCTCAAATTGACCATAATTGCAAATCTTGATTTAAAAACTTAGCAGAAAAATTAGCAGTGTGATCCTCTTTAGAAAAACTGTAACATTTTAGTATAGGGACCATTTCTCACTATTAACTAGTTGCTTATTAGCATGCATAATACTAGCATATTGGCTGTTTATTAGTACTTATAAAGCACACACTTTGCATGTTCATATTTTAGACCCCTCAATCCTAAACTTAACAACTACCTTACTGACTATTAATAATCAGTAATTAGGAATTAATGGAGGCAAAAGTTGTAGTTAATAGTGAGAATTGGACCTTAAAATAAAGTGTGAGCAGAAAAAAAGCATGTGCCTGAAAAATAAAACTTACTGTACTTTCTTTTTGACACATTTTGAAATGCAAACCGAATCGAGCTTGCACAGCTACAGTAGAAGCATTTACGTTCGCATATATTTTGTGTCGTACTCGCTCTGTCCTGTACATGCAATTTATTTATCTTTTTACAGCCTCACAATTAAGCTGTTTAGAGTTCTTTATGGGGCCAGTTGTGCTTGGTACAACAAGCATGACAAAACGGGACCTAAAAAAACAAAAAAGTGAAAGGCTGGACTGTGCAAGACAGGCTGGAAAGCTAATAAAGTAATGTGATGGATGGCCCTTTCTCCCCGAAGGTTTCCACACCATGTAAATTGGCCCAGACAATGCATTATGGATAAGGCGTTTGAGATTATAGCTTGTTAATGTGTTTCCCCCTCCTCTGTTCTCTTGGCCCCCTCTGCTTGTGTGCAGGCAGGGACATGGCCACCTCATTGTCGGGGCATGCGGGTCTTTAGGTGCAGATGGGGAGGTACGGGGGGGTCCTATGCTGCAATCTGCCAGCCACTACAGCAGCGGTGTGTGTGTGTATGTGTGCCGAGCTGACAAGCAGTCAGCAGGGGACGGGACTGCAGCCATATGCCTCTGCATCAGCCCTCCCTCCAGAAGAGCCAGTGCTGTCCATGTAGCCTCGTGTCCTCAGAGACTGCAGGCCATCTGTTTGGGGCTGAGGCTTTCTTACAGCCCACGATGGGTGTGAAGTGGGATTGAGGATGTTCAGGCCTCCGTAAAGAATGGTGTCTTAAAAATTATGGTGGGTCATGTGCATCTTCGTCTGAATGACTGTCCTGGTGAAGATTTTCCAGCAGCAGCTCTTCACCTGTGTCTCCATCAGTGCTGCGTTCAGAAATGTGTGTGATCTTAATGAAGGAGTGTGGAGAATGTGGAGAGTGAAAAATGACCTGTTGTGATGTACAGTGTTCTCACTCTTTACATGACTTTCTATGACTTTTCATTGTCAGTTTACTGGATCATCAAGTCATTTTACATTTTGATTCAGTTTCAATAATGAGTCATTTTGACCAATTCACTGAAAGGAATCAACTCAAAACATAAATGGAACACCACTACGGCTTGTGAGCAACTTTTACATTGCATGAGAAATATAGCCAATGAAATATTGACATATTTGTAATAGGATATTTATTTAAAATGTAAAAAGTCTATCCCTATAATTAGGGATGTAGGCATTAAAATGTGCTTAATTACTACTAATAAATGGCTAATATTCTAGTAATATGCATGCTAATAAGCAACTAGTTAACAGACCCTAAAATAAAGTATTACCAAAGATTTGTTGTTAGTTAGAAAAAAAAAATGTTTTGTATCAATGTGCTTTGCTAAATCTGGTAATGATGATGATAATAATGATGATAATAATAATAATAATAATAATAATAATAATAATAATAATAATGACATTAAAATGTTTTCAGCAGGTAAATCAAGTTAAACAAAAACAAACAAACAAAAAAAGTTTGAAATAAGATTTTTTTTTAAAGAAGTCTCTTCTGCTCATCAAGGCTGCATTTATTTGATAAAAAATACAGTAAAACAGTAGGTAATATTGTAAAATAGAATTACAGTTTAAAATAACTGTTTACTATTGTAATATATTTTAAACTTAAATATTTGATATGTTAATAATTGAATATTTATTTAAAATTTTAACTGAAGAAAAAAAATAGGTTTAAAGGCCTTTCTGTTTTCAACAAAGATCAGTGTTGGTAGTCATTCAGTTTTGCTTTGTACCAGTGTGCTTTGTTGAATAATAATATAATAATAATAATAATAATAAATTAACATTTATTTCAACAGGTAAGTCAAGTCTAAATAACTTGCAACCACTTCTGTTTTAGCTGTTTTAACCTTTTACAATATTTTTTTTTT
>JAFVLL020014904.1:0-31531 GCA_021397915.2 Tor tambroides | reverse complement strand
AAAATATTAAATTGCAAAAATACAATACATTATGGTAGTATTTGTTGTACTTAATAGTTGTACCTTTAATTTATGATGAAATTAATAAAAAAATACTGAGTACTGAGAACAATCTAGAATAAAAAGAATGACAAAGCACTTCCCAAAAAAAAAAAAAAAAACATAACCCTTAAAAGGCTATTTTTAAAATGCAAAATATAAGTTGTTGATTTTTTTTAAAATTTCATTTAAACAGAGTGAAAACTCTGCATTGAGAAGTCAGAGTAGAAACAAAGGTTATCTGGTCAGTCTCAACGGGACGTGCGCGTGTTTTAATGACTAAACCCAACAGAAATGCCACTTCTTCTGCTGGAAACGGTCCAGATGTCTGAAACCCCCTGTACAGACCCTCCCCGTTTCCATAGTTACTCAAAAATAAAAGACAAAGATGTGACACATGGAGCAACGGCGGTTTACAACACAACACCAGCACTGAGGCGTCTGCTTGACAAGCACGGTCTTGAGTCACAGCGTATTGTTAACCAGCAATTTTACAAGCGTTTCACATTCTTCTGTAAATGCAAACAATAAGTAGGTTAAAATGCTGGATGCTCTTTAGGAAAGGCTCTACATGGTAAAAAGCATGCTACCAGAGGTCCAAAAAAACAATGCAATCTTGTTCAAAAATCCATGAACACAAGGAAAAACTGCATGCAACATGTACAAACACTCCCACAATGACTAGAGGAAACACATGCAATCAACGGCCGAGGAAATCGCACACAAATAAACACACCGAACACTGATAACGTGCACTTTGAGCTCCAAACCAAACACATTAACCAAAGCTGAAAGAGGGAGCAAAACTAAATGTGACTCAAACATGAAACGTGAAGAAATAAAAGTATAATACTAGTTTACTTGGGGGAAAAAAAAACCCAACAGGAAAGCAACATAACAACTGGGATTTCATTTTAGACAGATTAAATCTAGAAACAATGGAGACTTCTGCAGCGGTTACTTTTCAGATTTTTTCTTGAGAAAAAAACAACAATAATCTATGCTTGTTTCCACCACTCAATAATAAAAAAAAAGGTAACCAACTTTTTATCTCACAATTCTCTTGCAATTGCGAGTTTATATCTCGCAATTCTGACAAAAAAGTCATAATTCAGAATTTATATATATATATATATATATATATATATATATATATAATAGATAAAAAGAAAAATCGAAATTACTTTTTAAATTTAGTTTTTATCCTGTGGCAATTTCATATGTTTGTCCAAAAATTCTTGGAACAGGAACCTTCTTAAAATCTTTAGAAGATTTTTTGAGAAAGAATCTTTCCCTTCAAACTCAAGAGAAACAAAGAAGAAATTCTATTTTTCATGAAAATAAATAAATAAATAAAATTCTGGAGAAAAATCTTTGAGAAAGAAAGAAATTTTATTTTTCATGAAGAAAATAATGCCTTTTTAATGACAATTAAACATAAGCCCAAAATTCTTAATACAAATAATGCACAAAAAATACATTATTTCAATTGTAAAAGTATTAATACATCATGGTAGTACTTGTTCCATTCATTTATGATGCATTTCATTAAAAAAAAAAAAAGATCAGAAAGATCCGAATAAGCTGAATGAAAGTCATCTCACATGTTTCTCCTACAGAGTTCCAGAAAAGATCTCAAAAACGTCTCGGATTTACCAAGATTCCAAAATCTGCAATTCATATGAGACCTCTGCAAAGTCAGAGATCTCATATGAATTCAAACCTTTCACATCAAATGATCTAAACTTCTATATACATTCAAGTTAGAACCAAAGTATATTACACTGTAAAAAAAAACAACTATTTATTGAAGTTGTAAATATAAGATTTTTGGAGCACGTTTTACAAGAAAACACTATTTCAGTCAGGATTTCACATTTCAATTCAATGTGTTCAATGTGCATTTCTTTGCAATTACATTATTTGTGAAATTTGCTAGCAATTTCAGAGTGAAAATAGTTAATCCTACGTCCAATTTCTTTCAGTGTAAACTAGGAAGTGAACAGACAAGTAAGTTTCTTCGATTTTTAATCATGAACAACAGGAGAAATGCAGGACTACTGGATTTAAGATTATGATTCTACAGTCTACAGATCAAGAAACTGAATATTCCATGTTTCTCTGGGAACCAAAACCCAGAAACCACGTCTCTGTGGAGCTCTGCGCTTTGGGAAAGTTTGTGCATGGCAGACGGATTTAAAATTAGACTCTAGCATCAGTAATAATTCATTTGCACGAGGCTTGTTGAAATACACACGAGACTGTCGCTGGAAATTTCAGCTTGATGACGGATGAGCGTTTCTGAAAGCCTTTGTTGAACGCTTGCATTCGACATCGGAAGGAACTTACCAGGCCATTATAAAAACAGACGCCTGGAACGAAACTGATGCAGGTCGTTTTTAAGCGTGACACGATTCGGAATAACTCAGATGATCTGGAATGACTCTTATCAAAGATGAAAGGTTTAAATAAAGCATAAAAGAACGACAAACCGGCCTGATTATTTTTGACTGTCTTCTATAATTCAAAGCTCCTTCCAAACGGATCGTTGATGTAAATTTGATGAGCACCTCAATCGGCTCAATCAGCTGAATAACTAGCTTTGTGATTGCAGACGGCAGTTCATTTCAGGACGCTTCTGCCGTCTGCGTGTGCTGAAGGAATGTGTCTGTAGAAAAACAAAGTGATCAGTGTTGATTCTGCGTTTGACAGGAGAGATTACAACCCTCATTTTGACTGAAGAAAGTCGCTGATGCAGAGATTATTCTCATGTTCTTTTCTCGCTCCTTCAAATGCCTGTTAAATCCTCTGACCCCAGCTGACACACAAACACTGCTGACACCCAATTCGCAGGTGGATTTTGCATGGCTGCACCATTTTTGGACAACATCAGTAGAATTTAGTGGAATTTATGTGGATTTATATATGTTACGATGTGTTAAATGGAATTGAAATGACTATACTTGTACTGGTAGCTGAAAGCACAAATCAAATTAGTAAGATATCCAGAATCTAAATGCATTCCTGTAGCTCAAACAGTTCCAACGCCAAGATCATGGGTTTCATTTCCAGGGAATGTATGAACTGATCAAATGTATACCTTAAATTGCAATGCAAGTCGCTTTGGATGTAAACGTTTGCCAAATGCATACATATAAATTGAGAATTTCTGTTCCAATTCTGTTGAACTTTTTTTGGGGTTTTGATGATTAGTAATCCACTGGTAAACTTAAATTTTTAGTTTATGCAACTAAAATATTCCAGTTGTCCCTTAAATTGAGTAACTTAAAATTTAAGTTACATTGAGTAACTTAAAATTTCAAGTTGACTAAACTAAAAATTTTAAGTCAGCGGGTTAACAAATTATTTTAAGTTGAAAACTTTTTGGAACAATTTTTTTTTTTACAGTGAGTTCTGTTGAACTTTTCGTGGGGTTTTGATTATTAGTAATCCACTGGTAGTCTGACTCTCTTAAGCATGAACAACTTTTAAAACATTTGACCGATTGTTTGAGCAACCAGATTTGTCAATTTCAGACTTAACCAATCACGTGAGTTTGGGGCGGGACTATCTGCTTGATTGACAATTAATGCTTTATTGGCTTCATCAACATCATATTTAAGGAAGAAATTCACATAGCGTATTCTATATTCTATAGTAACTTTCTGCAAACCAACTGTAAAAGTATAATAAAATGATATGCCTTACTTTATACATACTATAAACTTTATTCCTTATACATGCATTATATATACAAGTCTAAGTCTAACAATATTTCTGGGATTCTACTTTCAATATAATTTGTTCTTTCATATAATCAGTTCTTCAATACAATAAGTACTCGCTGGATGCATATTGACCCACGTTTGGTTTTCTATCAGTGAACATCAATTTGGACATCAAGTCCATCTGGAATTGAACCATATAGGGCCTTATAAATAAAGATACCAAAAAAAAAGTTTTTTAAAGAACCACAGTCTAAAAGGATATCAAAAATAACTTTAATAGTTTTTGAGTTACAGGCATGCAAACTTTGGAAATAAAACGTAAATAAAAAGTGCTTTTTTCCATTTTTGAACTGTCACCACTGGCACATAATGAAACAAATATTGCTAAAGTCATCAGACTGTACGAACAGAGCTACCAAATCTCTCTGCAAAAATAACATAATGATGCTGCCATCTTTCTCAAGTCATTTTTATCCCCTTGTAATTTGACACCTGTGACATTTAATATTTTGGCTTTCACTATTTATGTTTGTCTTGCCTCAGAAGAAAAAAATACCAATTTTGAGCCGAGGAAGTTTCTGAAATTTAGTTGATTTAACAGAATGACCCATATATGTGATAATGACTTGGAAAAAGTATATATTGTATATGTGCACCAATCAACTATAGTAAAATGACATGCCTTTTTAATTTAATAAATTACAAACAAAAAAACAGAACAGTCCCTAAAATTAGTGTTCATATAATATTAACAGATAAACCCATTCCTCAGGTTTATGAATGGTAGTTTAAATTCTTAAGAGCAATATAAAGGCGATTAAGTTTGTTTCAAATAACACCTTAATACTATTTGTTTTTAATAGCAGGTTTTGGATAATTACCTGTGAGGTGAGGTTTCTCAGAGGAATGTTGTATGACAGGCTTACTGGACAATGAATATCATATTACTCTCTGGCACACTTGTTTTCACTAAGCAAAAAGTATTATACTGTAGGTAATACTTTGGGTTTGTTTTGAATGTTTACTATAGTGATGGCATGAAGTGAAGGTATTTATGATATCTTAATATAAGCCACAACTGTCATCAAACTAATAAAAAATGTCATATAATTTTGCTCTAATTTTACAGTTGGTTGGCAGAAAGTTACAGTGGCTGTATAGAATATTCAGAGTGAATTCCTTTCTTGAATGAGATGTTGGCAGAGCCAATAAAACATCTCTGGGCTGTCAGGGGTTTCAGAGTTCAGGACTGGAGTCTGTCTGTGCCTGTCTCTGACAAAACCATAAACCACTACATCACACAAACACATGCAAACGCACACACAGAAACATATAAAGACACGTAATCCCCCACCCCCCCCAAAACACCAATATCTAAATGAGGACGTACACATCTGTTTTTCATATAAACCTAAGCTTAAGACCATTCAAAAGATTACAAATAAGATAAGAAATTAATGATTTTATACAACAAGGATACACTAAATTGATCCAGTAAAGACATTAATAATGTCACAAAAGATTTCTGTTTCAATAAATGCTGTTCTTCTGGACTTTCTATTAATCAAAGAATCCTGAATAAAGAATAAATTGTATCACAGTTTCCACAAAAATATTGGGCAGCACAACTGTTTTCAACATTGATAATAATCAGAAATGTTTCTTGAGCAACAAATCAGCATATTAGAATGATTTCTGAAGATCATGTGACACTGAAGACTGGAGAAATGATGCTGAAAATACAGCTTTGATCACAGAAATAAATTGCATTTTAACATATATTCACATAGAGAACACTTATTTTAAAGTGTAATAATATTTCACATTTTCTTACTGAATTTTTGATCAAATAAATGCATCCTTGGTGAGCAACAAGAAACTTCTTTTAAAAGCATTAAGAAATCTTACTGACCCCAAACTGACTGGTGTAAATACTACAGCCTAACCCAAACCTTAAAAAGCAAACTTAATGCTTTCTTAAAATAAATATATATTTGAAGAGTTCCAATGCAAAAGCCTCTAAAATCCATCTTGGTCAAAAATGAGATAATGATACTGAGCGAATGCTCTCCACACATATTATATGTTCATCAAGTACTTTCACTTCAAATGTGCTAAATCCCAGCCTCAACACATTCAGAAGTACCAGTACTTACACAGAAACCTATAGTAGCCAGAAAGAAATGCTGATTTTAAAGAAAAATGTCAGACGTACTTAGAGGCTTTTGCATCTGAACTCTTCATTTATTTAATGCATTATTTGTTTTTTCCAAATGTGTTAGATTGAGTTTACATGGGGAAAAGCTGATGCACAAAACCACACATTATATGAGCTGCAAATGCATGACACGCTCTCTAGTCTGTGGTTTATTTCTGTCTCTCATGGGAACATTGTCATTACGAGATGAGCGGCAGATAATGGGCTTAAAAGGTCAGACGGCACAACAAAACATTCAATAATTTCACCCTGTCCACTTCTGTACTGTATAATTAGCTGATTAGGCTCATCATAATTATTAATGTGAGCTGTGAAATGCGCTTGTAAGTGAACATGTAAAATAACGCACACAAGCCCATTTAGGAATCCCATTAAACGCAACAATGAGGGATTTGATCCAGAGCTCGCATTAGTCCACCTCAAATCCAGCCAGAGGAAATCTGCTCCATCTTATCACTGGGGTTTCTCAGCCTTTGTCTGGAGCAGCCGGCACACTCCCAAACGCCACACGCCCCTCCACCCGTGCTAACAAATGGGTGTGTGTGGAGGACGAGGGTGAAGAACCAGAGAGGCTCCAGCGGCCTTAAACACAGACTAATCCATAATCCACATTTTCCCTGTGTTTCACTTTCTCTGTTTCTCTGTATCTGTTTCACCAAGAGCAAAAGAGCACATATTTATTAATATACTTACTGAGTATATAAATATATATATATATATATATATATATACAGAGAGAGAGATAGATAAATAGACAAATAGCACACACACACACACATAGGGCCCTATCATACACCCGGCGCAATGCAGCGCAAGTGTTTTTGCTAGTGTCAGCCCGACGCAGTTCTCATTTTACCGTCCTGCGCCGCGTTGTTTAAATAGCAAATGCATTTGTGCCCATTTGTGCGCCCAGGTCTAAAAAAGAGGTGTGTTCAGACGCATTGTTGGCGTGTTGCTATTTTGAGGAACTGAAAATAGACTGCGCCATAGACCAACTCAAACCAGGTCTAAAGTCTAAAGTCAATGGCGCAATATTTTTTTTGTTATTTAAAGAGCATGTTAGTAGAAAATGCGCCTCCGGGCGGGTCCACAACGTGCGTTCACTTTGCTTATTACACACAGAGACACGCAGCAGCACACAAACATGCCAAATATTAAAAATGAAAGGATTACAGTGTAAAAGAATATTATTATGTAGGCTACATAAATATAAAAATGTCATACATGTCATAATGGATAGTCATTGCGTGTATCAGAATTAGTCTGTTTGCTTGCGCATGAGCAGATCCGTTTGCTCTCTGGAGACGCGTTAAGTCTGTGCACCTGAAAATCCCGCTGTTTAAATAGCGAATCCGCCATGGCGCGAGCGCAACTCGCTCTTAAAGGGAATGGGAGATGAGACTCTGATTGGTTTATTGCACGTTATGCCCAAAAACACACCCATTACTCATTAAGAAAATAGGGATAACCCTTTTAGATCTTGCGCCGGGAGCACTGACTGTTTTTCCCGTCGTTAAAGTAGCAAAAGTGGATTCGGAAACGCCCTAAGTGCACTTGTGCCGTGCGCTTTAGACCATGCGCTTGGATTGCTAAAATGGGGCCCATATATATATATATATGTATGGGTCAAAGACGAAAAAGGGTTTAAGCATAAAAACAAGTGTAATACTGCTTTAATTGTTGTTTTTTTCCCCAAAAAAATTTAAAAAGTTTTCTGTTTAATTCAATTACAATTTTGTTTTTGTTTGTCTGAGCACAAAATAAATATACATTTTTCCCTGATTTACAGAAGACACCCACTAAAATGTCATTCAGTGTAACAGTCTTGTCAGGCATACTTACAACAAAAATCAATTTACGACATATTAAAAGACTGATTACTTTCACCCCAGATACTAATTAGTTGTAATTTTACATTTTTAAAATTTGCCACTATCCTAGGTGTTGCCTGTTTGTCAGTAAGATTTTTTTTTTACTCATTTAAAACACAATAAAATTAATATGCTCCCTTATTCTTTTATATATTTTAATATGTACAAGTCAAAATAAGCATGTTGTTTGATTTTTTACATAAATATTGTGTTACACCGAATGACAATGTAACATTATTTCAACCAAAGTTTGACATTTTATTCTCCAAAAACATATTTAAAACCTTAAAAGTAGACACTTTACTTACATTTAATGTGCTTTCTATGGACATAAAATCATTTTTGTAAATTTCTTTTGATGCGGACATCTTTACGTCTTTGACCCATATATATATATATGGGTCAAATATATTATATATTAATATTAATATACATATACATATACGTATATATATATATATATATATATATATATATGTGTGTGTTGCCCCATGTATTTTGCCAATTTTTGTTCACTATTGCATACAATAAATAGCCAAAATGTGTTTTTTACAGTTTTTTTCTTGCTTTTCAAAGAAAAAATCAGTTACAAAACAACGATAGGACTTTGGACTATTTGATCGTGTCACATCATTGTTCGGTACAATTTATCCAGTCTTTTTGATTATTCACTTATATATTTTCGGTTGCCGAACATTCGGTGCATCCTTGTTCTACATTTTGAAATGCAATAAAAAAAAAATCTAAAATAATATAAAGTTTTAATAAAATTGACAAATTCAAGACAGTTAAGCACATTTCCTTTTCAAATGCTTTTGGTAATTTTCATTATTCTCAGTAGTTCTTTCAGTATAACAGAAAAATGTCATTTATTTAAAGTATAAACTAAATACAGCACAACAAACGCTACCATGGCA
The DNA here is from genome assembly GCA_021397915.2 of Tor tambroides. Taxonomy (NCBI): domain Eukaryota; kingdom Metazoa; phylum Chordata; class Actinopteri; order Cypriniformes; family Cyprinidae; genus Tor; species Tor tambroides. The sequence goes on along the minus strand of JAFVLL020014904.1, from coordinate 22,758 downwards.
TACATTACATAATAAGCATAAAATACTTTTTATTTTTGTTTATTAATTTAGTTATTTGCATTACAATTAGATGATTTGCTGGTTTAAATGGGTTTCATTCTCATGAAAATACACTCTTTATTTACTTCTTTTAATTTCTTTTCAACTTTAGAGTGAAATGTGACCCAGAGATTCACTCAAATATCTGATATCACTACTGTAAAATGAAAACATTTCAATATTCAGGCCAATTTTGATGCACTGTAGCCTCATTCTGAACCCTTGAACTTCACAATAACAGCTTTTAATAATCTTTTGGTTTTGAAACGTGCCAAAGGTCACTATTGTTTAGAAAGCACTGCCATTCTCTCAGAGGAAATACAACAGACTCTAAATAAATGTTTCTCTTTGTCAGGAGAGCATCACCTTGACTCAAGCGTGGCCTCTGAGCTGCTGTCTTTGTTTTGTGATGATGAAAACATGTGAGCCGTTGTGTTCCTCACGCACAACTACACACACCACCGTCTGGGTCAAATCAATGAGGCCTTTGTGTCGTGAGTGTGTGTGAAACGTTCAGCGTTTTATGTGTGAAAGCATCTGTGCACGTGAGAAAATGCGTGGCTTTATAAGCAAAAATGAAACACTTAAATGCAAAAATATATTTATTGCTCATTTTAGTGTTAGTGCTAGAGGTGTTTATCACATGCACTAAGTATTAAAGTTGATAAAAGGGAAGAAAACACCTAGCACGCACCTTAGGACCTGCATAGCAACACCTTGGCCTCAAATTTTATGTGAAAATACAAAAATGTCATTTTTTGTTGTTTTAGAGGGAGTTGTTTTTTTTCAATGTCCTTGGACTCCTTGATGGAGAAAAATGGGGCGTCATGCTAAGAACATCCAGACAAGCGTGACAGATGGACACTTTCATCAACTTTCATCTCAAAATCGGTTCCTGATCTCTACGACCATGAACTACATGTCCAGCAATGTGCAACAAACTAATAAAACACTGATGAAAAAGCATTTCTGAGCCTTTCACACCGTTGTTTATTAGATATCAGCTAAAAGCTACACTGTTTTGCAAAAATGTGTCGTTCAAACTTAAGACTGCTCAATTTTCAATGTTTTGTAGGCCTCATGTACTGTACATTAAAGACCTGCTGAAGATCGTCCTGCTCCGCTGTCCATTAACTATTCATAGCAAACCAGCAATTCGATATCTGACGTTACTCTGTTCAGAGAGACAACCTTGCATGTGAACGATTACAAAAAGAGCAGTAATATCCCAGCTGACAGGGAACATTCTCAGAAGGTTCTCTCAAAGTTCTATCAACACTCTTCCAGGAATGTTAATCAAACATTTGTTCAATATTAATAATAAAGCACAAAGCACTTTTTTATACATCGTTCATGGAACATTTTATTTTTGAAATGTTGGATGTTCATCTAACTTTAAAAAAAAAAAATGTTACTACTTTTTTCACAATGTTCTCTTGATGTTCGTATATAACCAAGAACAAATGTCTTAAAACATTTTAAAAATTGTAAATTTTAACTTATACTTTAACTTGTAACTTAAACTTTAAATATATATTTTTGTTATTTTTGATATAGTTGTACCAGGGTGGACAAAACGGGTGATGTTGTATCCCAGCTTACAAAAGTATGTTCTTAGAACAATATGCTAAGGTTTCTATTAGATTATAAAAATGTTATTTCTGAATGTTCAAAAAGTCCAGTTCTGAAAAAGTTTTTTAGAATGTTAAGGGAACATTCCATTTTATAATTTTGAAAACATCATGGGAACGTTACTTTTTAATGTTTTCTGAACATTCCGAAACAAGTTACATTAAAAAAAAAAAAAAAACATTAGAATGTCTAACTAAAATGTTTCAGAAAAACATCCCACGAACAGTGTATAAACATGTTTGTGCTTTATTAAAGACCATATAACTTTAAACAAATATTTTAATAACGTCACTGGAAGAACATTTGTCACTCCAAAAAACACCAAAAAAAAAAAAAAAAAACTACAACAATCCCATTGTACCTCCTAGTTAGTGTACACTTACAGGTTTAATATTTCTTTCCACACACCATAACTGCTATATATTTAGTAATATTTCATGTACAGGACTGCATATCAACATTTATGCCTTTAACATTCTACACAATCATCCTAAAACATCAATCCAATGTAGTCCCTGTTCAGCCGGCTATATATAATTAGGCCGGTCTCGTTGTGTTTAACCAGATCATCTGGTTACTGTAATCTGGTTAACAGTGTGCTGAGCTCATGGCTTCAGGGTGTGGACCTCTCCAACATGAACACAACATTAAATATAGACACAGGAACTGTTCAAAATCAGCATGATGTATATCGAATTACCATGATATTACTTTACGGCATGTATCTATATGTTCTTTTGGTGTGGTATAGAAAGAAAAGCAGAGTGCACAGGCCCTCTGGTTCATCTTTTTGAGGATATACACTGAAATAATTCTTTATAAAAGCATCTTTTACCTTTATTCCCTGCTGTTGGGTGGTTAAAATCAGCTTGGACTCATCCAGGAGCAGAACCTCACAGTAAAACTCCTCTTGGACTGAACAGAAACAACTCATCTTGAACTAGACAGAAGATCCACAAAGAGTTCTGATCAGAGCCTACAGAAACCTTGAGATGTTACAATCCATCATCCAGCTGGTGTCCTCCTTTGTTACATGTTCTCCGCTTCAGCCTTCATGCACCTGATGTTTGCACCATCCGAATGTCCCATCTGAACTCATACGGTGAATAAACTCTATGTGGAAAGGCTCATGGCGCTCCTGAAAGTAAACCGCCGCACCTTCAGTTCTGTTTTGGGTCTGTAGGTGACTTTAGCTGGTGGTGTCGGGCTGGATTGATAAGGGTGTCCCATCAAAATCTCCTGATTCACCGACCGTGTTTCACTTGGATTCATGCAGTGTGTTGCCAAGCAGCTCGAGCGGCTGTTCATATGTGTGACTCCTCCCTCATCAGTGTGTCATGAACAGGACTGTCCTGCCACCTGTTGGAAACACAGCGCATCCTCTTATCTAATAATGTTCTTAGTGATTTTTTTGTGTTATTTATTTATTTATTTATTTATAACATTACATTTTTATTCTAGATGTGACCCTGGACCACAAAACCGGTCATAAGGGTCAATTTTATTTTTGAAAATGAGATTTATACATCATGAATAAATAAGCTTTCCATTGATGTATGGTTTGTTAGGATCGGACAATATTTGGCTGAGATACAACTATTTGAAAATCTGGAATCTGAGGGTGCAAAAAAATCAAAATACTGAGAAAATTACCTTTAAAGTTGTCCAAATGAAGTTCTTTGCCATTCATATTACTAATCAAAAATTAAGTTTTGATATATTTATGGTAGGAAATTTACAAAATATCTTCATGGAACATGATCTTTACTTAATATCCTAATGATTTTTGGCATAAAATAAAAATTGAAAATTTTAACCCATACAATGTATTTTTGGCTATTGCTACAAATATACCTGTGCTACTTATGACTGCTTTTGTGGTCCAGACTCACAATTGATGAATATTTATAATAAAATATTGTAATAAACTCAGCGCATCCTCTTATCTAATAATGTTGTTAGTGATTCTTTGCATCATTTATTTATTTATAATAATAAATAATGAATATTTATAATAAAATACTGTAATAAATAAATAATGTTAAATATTAAATTATGTTGAATAATATAATTTAATACATTTTACATTTAAATGTATTAGCTTAAAAATAGTTCAATAAAATATTAAAATCTTAAATAAATAATTTATAATAAAATACATTATATTCTTCTTAACTTGTGTGAGCAACATGAATGTATGAAACGTTCTCTACAAAAAGCTATTATATTCTAAATATCTTTCATACATCACTGAATTCTATTCAAAATTCTGCTCTAATAAGCTACTTTAATAAAGTCTATTGTTGCTCTGTTCTAATCTCTACTGTCCAAATTGCACTATAATAAACTATGCAAACTGTATTAATTATTTTATAATAAAATAATTTAATGTATAAATAATTTTAAATATTAAATAATGCAAAACAATAACATTCAATACATTTACATTTTAAAATGGTTTAATTTAAAAATAATAATAATTATATATATATATAATAATATATTAAAACAATTTCATATAAAATATGTTATATTCATCTCAACTTGATGTGAGCTACATGAAATGTTTTATACAAAAATTATTGTTATCATATATTTTTTTCTTTTTCTACAAAAATGTTCCATTGCATTTATACAAAAACACTAACAACAGTTATTGGTACTGTTGTAATATATATTAGTCTCCATCAGGCAATGCAAACTTTCAAAATCTTTGTCACTTCTTTGTCAAAATCTTTGTTTAATTTCTTTAGTTGTTGAAATGACAATTAAAAATAACTGTGGTTATCATGCTTCCTTTGTACATTTATTTAGTACAATGATGAAATTATTAATTCTACCGTATTATTAGCTACAATACCTACATAAACCATTATTATTATTATTATTATTAATACACTATATTGCCAAAAGTATTGGGTCGCCCCCTTCTAATGAACAGGTTTGACTACTTTAGTAATTTCTATGAGTACAAATCTTAATGTTAAAGCATATAATGATATTCTAGGAAATTGTGTGCTTCTAATATTATAGCAACAGTTTGGACAGGACCCTTTTCTATTCTAACATGACAATGCCTCTGTGTATAAGGCAAGGTTCAAAAAGAAAATTACTGATTCAGTCAGTGTGGAAGAACTTGAATGGTCTGCATAAAACCAAGTCCTAATCCCAGTTTAACACCTCTGGTATGACTGTAAATGCAGGCCTTGAGCCAAAAACTCAAATGACTTGCCAACAAATGACTTGTACATACACTATATAGACAAAAATATTGGGACACCTCCTTCTTTAGAACAGAAAATGCACTTCCAAATCTGTGGCAACAACAGCATGGGAACATCATTCATGTATTTAAAAATTGTATTTCCATCTCTTTTGCAACAGTTTTGGAAGTGTCTAAAATGACTGTACCCATATGTACAAGTCATTGGAGTTTGTTGATGAGTTTTTGGCTCAAGCTCTGCATTTACAGTCACACCAGAGGTGTTCAACTGGGATTAGGACTTGGTTTTATGCAGACAAGTCAAGTTCTTCCACACTGACTGAATCAATAATTTCCTTTTTGAACCTTGCCTTATACACAGAGGCATTGTCAGAATAGAATAGAATAGAATAGAATAGAATAGAAAAGGGTCCTGTCCAAACTGTTGCTATAATATTAGAAGCACACAATTTCCTAGAATATCATTATATGCTTAAACATTAAGATTTGTACTCATGGAAATTACTAAAGTAGTCAAACCTGTTCATTAGAAGGGGGCGACCCAATACTTTTGGCAATATAGTGTATTACCATCCACTACCTGTCTACAAATTGCTGAGGAGATTAAAGTAATTCTCTTGCCTGCCGCATGGTGTCGTGTTGAGCAGGCAGCTCACTGCGCATGCGCATATCCTGAGTCCACTAACAACATGGCGAAGCGTCGCGGGCTCTGGAGCTGCTGAGCAGAAAATCACTCACACAAAAGAAGAAAAAGTTTCAAACAAACACATGATATAATCAGCAAACCGAGAAATATCCGTTTATTGAGCTCCAACAATATGAATTCACTGGATTTATTCCGGCTTGGGCGATAAACTCGAGTTATTCAGTGGAAGAGGACGAATGTTTGTGCAGGTAAGACTTTAAATAGCTTCAGTAGTGTTTATATAAACAACATAATCTCAGATACGCGTTAATACACAGAAGCTGCTGTTAATAATGCTTTGATTGGGTTTATAAAATGGTGTGCTCTTAACACAAGTAGTGTTTTCTCAAGCTTAAACCTGAAGAAGTGTCTGTTTATATGTAATTATGTGTTAAGAGTTTATAAAACAGCTGTGATATGAGCAATCATCCATAAATATTGAATAAAAACATATCAGTGCCAATGTCACGTATATATATTGTGTATTATACTGCTCTATACTGTTTAAAAACTTGCAATTTACATAGTTAACTAAATACTCCACTCTAACATTATCTCCTTTTTCTCTTATAAAAACTTCTTTGTATAAATAATTTAAATGATATTTAGGTAATATTATTTTAATTATATTATATTATATTATATTTGTATTATTATATTTAATTATATTATATTTTATTATTATGATATATATTTCTTTATTTAAATATATTGTTTATATATATATATATATATATATATATATACATACAATTGTGTGTGTGTGTGTGTGTGTATATATATAAAATGCATGAAATTTTTCTTACAAATTTTTGTTATTGACATTTTTTCTAACTTGCTTACAGAAATGTTCCAATGCATTTCTAGGAAAAAAATCCATATAATATTATCCATGCAATAAAAAATATTTAAATTATATTAAATTGTGTTTTATTTTAATAGTTTAATGTATATTTATTAGTTTTAATATATTTGTTTATATACATTTTACATTTCTAGGAAAAATATCAATAAAAAATATAAATTCCATTGTAAACAGTACTTTAGTAATAAACTATTAATATTAATAATAACTATTAATAAACTATGTTACTACCCTAATAAACTCTACAATGATATTGTACTCTAATAATATTCTGTACTTCTCTGAATTCTCTTAAATTCTGCTGTAATAAACTTCTTTAATAAAGTCTATTGTTGCTCTATTCTACTCTGCTCATGTCTGCTATCCGCTGTACTAAACTGCTCTAGCAGTCTGCTCGACTCTACATCTCTCTGATAAACCTGCTGTTGTTACAGGAGTCCAGCAGTGGATTTGCGCTGCACCCCTTGGCAAGTGGCCTGCACTGGCAGACGGTGAGGAAAACTTGTTTTTTTTTTTCTAAGTCAGTGTGCTGTGATGTCTTTAAGATGAAGAAAAGTGCAGTTATTTTTACCTCTCCCCTGCTGAAGCATAATGCTTTGACGGAGCCTGTGAAAATGGTTTGACGTGGTTTCAGCTGCTGTTGTCATGTGCTGCACCCCTCTGGAGTGGTTTAGATCTGTGACATTGTAACTAATCACCAGCCATGCAAGCAGTTTTGATATTACTTCTTAATGTTAGTTTATTTTGCAGTGATATTCGATATTGGATAGTTCGTAATTGTTAGGAGCGTTGTACAGTTTTGCGTTCTGTTGCTGGTATATTTGTTTGTTTGTTTTGTACTTAAAAGCTTTAATCCTCATTTATTGTATTTTGCATGGAAAAGAGTGACCAGTATTTTATTGAAAAAATTTCAATTTGTGTTCCATGGTAGTAAAAGTCAGATTTGGTTTCTGTGGGTCTTAAGAAGTCTTTTTTCCTCCTTCCACAAATTTAGGCCTAAAACGGTCTTAAATCAGAAATAAGGAAATTAAATGAAAAATTAATTGTATGAAATCTTTTATGCATTGCAAAAAATTAATATCTTCCTCAGCATTTTTGTTTTGTCTTTCAGTATAAATATCGATACATCCTTAATATACAATTACTTGTGATGCTAAATGAACGTGTACTCTTGTTTTCTGAGAAATTGAACAAAATTGAGTTTATTCTTAAAACAAGTCAAATTTTTGTCTGTGGGATATGAAAACTTGTTTTTCCTTTGAATTAAGTTGATTTTCTGACCCATTGGCAGATATTTGTTCTTGTTTTAATCATAAACTCACTCAATTTTGATGAATTTCTCATAAAAAAGATGACTTATCTTACATTATTTTGCTTCTCAAGTAAATTCATCTTGATTTAAGAATCTTTAGACTTTTTTTTTTGTTAATTGAATTAAAAAGGTAATTGAAATCTGTTGGAAGTTGAATACAAGACATTTACATTTAGAGTCCATACTGACACTCAATTTATTTCTTAAGTTTTCTTTAATTGTTCTTAAAAAGGGGTTTTAAATTTTTTAATTTACCTTTATAAAACCTGCAGAAAACCTGAATAATAAGTATATATTAATAAATAATGACAGAATTTAATTTGTGATGGACTGTTCCTTTAAGTTTGCATTAGTATTTCTTAGTAGTAGTATTTCAAGATAAGTCTGGAGGAAATTTATTCACTAAAACTGAACTTAAAACGCAAAGAAGTTTATTTTATTTTTTTTTTTTTTATTAACGTTCTTCTGAATTCTTGTTGGGGTTTAATTGGGCAAAAGTAGGTTAGGTGAAACTATACTTTTTATGTGCATGTCTTGTTTGACCATAACAAACCTCATTAATATTTAATCTAGTAGTGAAGTGAGTCGCAGATTTGGCCTGTTTGGTGTATTTTATTTATAATATATTGTGCAAAGTTGCTTTCAAATAGCTTCATATGTGTTGTTTTTGTGTGCATTGTCTGTGGATTTGGTTGAACACTTAACAAATTGAGTATGAAATAAAATGTTTGTGTTATCACGTTTATATCCTACATAGTGTACACTACATTGGCACTAAATGAGCAGGGATACTTAAAGAAGGAAATTATTGAATTTTTTTTTAATGGCACAAAACATTAGCCTTTCCTCTTCTATTTGGGATGTTTTCCCACACAAGTAAGAAAAAGTGCAGACAGTTTCCCATTGAATTGCTCCACAAGAGAGGGCTGACCAACAAGAGGCTCTGCCAGTGACCATTTTTCAGCTCTCAAAGACCCAAAGCTCATTTACATGAAAAAAACCTAGAGAAAGCCCCCCATCCGTGTTTTCTATTCAGCACCTCAGTTTGAGAGCATGATTTATTATTCACAAAGGCTTATTCAGGAACTCTTGAGACTGTAATTGCAATGATAAAGTTGTACAGTAACAGTAAATGCAGAGTAATGGACAGTAACAGTACGGATTATGGACTAAGAAATGTGTTATTTGTTTAAGACAGAGATTGATGTGCTTTTGTTTATTGTATTCACTGAATTTGGACATGATGTAGGCTATGTAGCTAACATTTAATGGGTTTGCTTCTTCTAGTGTACAAGAGACACCATTTTCTGACAATTAGCTATTTACAAAACCCTTTATGTCCTTGGAGTAAATGTTATGTATGCATTGTGTTTTGGCTTCAAATAATCTGTGAAAGGAAAAAAATCGTGTCTATAGGCCTTTTTCACGAAACACAAGCAGAACAAATTTCTGTGTAAATTAGGGGTGCAACGGTATGCGTATCGTGTACCGAACGGTTCACGGGCAAGTTCCAAATGGAAGTGATCATCCTTATCCCCTTGGATTGGGGACTTTGGAGTGAGCAGGGCACGTGCGTGTCGTTATTTAGTCGTTTGGAATGCACTTGGTGAAGGGAGCGATCTAATTTCCTCATTATCTTCAGCTGGGATGTTCCCGTGACAACGCAGAACAGTGTCCGTCAGCAGATGTCGCTGTTTTAATGTCATAAACGTCTTTTTATTGTTGTTAGCATAACTGTTGAAAAATAAACCTGCATTTTATATTTAAAACGTTTTTAAAATATGCTATACTCTGCTATAAAATATGCTTTTTTTTTCTTTTCTTTTTTAATGTCATTGTCCATCAGCGAATCTGCTGACGGACACTGTTCTGCGTTGTCACGGAACATCCCAGCTGAAGATAATGAAGAAATTAGATAAACTCCCTTCACCAGGGTGGATTCCAAGCGACTAAGCGCACGTGCCCTGCTCACTCCAAAGTCCCCAATCCAAGGGGATAAGGATGATCACTTCCATTTGGAACTTGCCCGTGAACCGTTCGGTACACGATACGCATACCGTTGCACCCCTAGTGTAAATCATACGTAAAAGCATTCGTCCCAAATGACGTAATTGAAAGGTTTACATATATTCGTTCTGCTCGAGTTTCATTATTGTGCAGGCAATTGGTTTTTGTATATTTGTGGAAATATTGTATACTTGTGCTTCTTGTGTGGTAAATTTAGGAAGAATTGCTTGTGTAATATGTAAAAATCTTTTATTATTATGAGTGAATGTAAATTATGTTTATCAGTGTCACTGTGAAATGTCAGACACAGTGTCTTTAAAATTAGGCTTTTTTGTACATAAATGCACTTTTTGAAATGTGATTGGATAGATTATATGATTGCTTAGATTATGAAAATGCTATATACTTATGCATCTCTTGCATGGAAAATTTAGTAATTGGACGAATTGCTTTTGTTGTGTTTCGGTCATTTGGAAGTTGGTTTGGATAAAAGTATTATATAAGTAAATGCAAATTGCACGTGATTATAATTATTACATTATTATATGTAATTTATAATTATAAAATTAAATGTTTAACTTAAATTTTAATTTCATAATATACATTCTAAATTCCATTTAATAATTAAATGCCTGACACTGCAAATAATTAATTGTATGTAATATAATTATTAATTGCATATCATTAATAAGAATTGCTTTAATAAAAGAATTGCTTGTGTTGTTGTATATTAGTCATTTAGATGTCAGGTTGGAAATTATTTATTTATAAATGTAAATTATAATTCTAAAATTAGACGTTATAAATATTTTTTTAATATTATAACGTTCTAAATTACTTAATTGAATCATTTAAATAATTAAAAATAACTTATTTTATAAAAAATAAATGTAATAAAATAAAATTAAATACAATTAATTATTTGGTTAATATTATACATTCTAAATTAAAATTTAATAATTTAACTTAATTAAATTTCTGACATTGCAAATAATTATTAATTATAGCTACAATTATGTAATTATTCATTGCATACAATTATTAAATACATATAATTAAATTGCACACAACAATTAAAGTTATTGTTTATCAGCCTACATATGGATGCATTGTCAGGCATCATGTCTTTTAAATTAGGCTTGTTTGTAAATATAGTTTTGCTCTATTTTTGATGAATGGGTTTTCGGATGTTGCTATAGATTTCAGTTGCACCTGTCAGTTTGTTTGTCCATCGTAACTTTGCTTTAATGCGTTGAACATGCATCTTCTATATGCTCCGTGATTAGGCTGCCATATTGATCCGTTTATTGTATATATCGGGTCATGTGACCTTCAGCCGTTGTGACCCGTCTCTGCATCTCCAGTGCCCCTTACGCCCAGGGCTGCACTGCTTCTCCCCCATGAGGGAGCTTTTAAAGCCAGTCACGGGAAGCAGCTGTACTGTGGGGCAGAAATCTGGCCAGCCACCATCAGCCACTGCACCAACACCGGCCTGGGCTGGCTTTTTTCTGATTGGCCGAGCCCTCGCCCATGTGACTCAGGGCTGGCTGGATGCTCTCCGGCAACTGGCACAGTTGATGGGTTGCTGGGATGGAGGCTGTCACTGGTGCAGAATGGGGTAAGTCTCCGTTTAACGCCCTGATCTCTCGATGCAAACGTGCAGATACGTCGTCTACAGTTCCGGCTATTCAGCGCGGAGGAAATAATAGCGCGTTTGTGCGGTACAGCAAGGCGGTGCCGATAAGCCTTTTGTTTTGATGGCTGGTTATTGAGAGGGTGTGGGGGGATGTGCATAGATTGGGATTCTGGCTTTATCGTCGGGTCGCTTAAAAAGCCTCTTTTGTGCTGCGCGAGGACAGATGCGCTAGCAGGCTGATTATTTATAGCGATGGACACGGATTCCACACTAAATGTAAGCAGCAATTGCTCCTGTCAAGATGGAGGGGCTGTTGCAAGAAAAGCCTTTTTTTCTGATTTAGTGAGCAAAGCAGATGTTTAATGCTGGAATTGGTTGTGCAAAACAGCATTTTGGCAGGTTAGATGGTGCATGTGAGACCGGGATGTCGTTGGTCACCGTGTCTTTGTGCACGGAGGGAAGGGCATCTTGACTGCAGGGAATTTTAGCATCTTGCATTGCTGGTGAAGAGGTGACTGCTTTAATGCATCATAAGCGCTGCATGCACAACACTGCACCTCTGGTGAATAAATGCATGCAAGGTAGACATTTGGAAAAGGGTTGCAATTGTGGAACAATGCAGACGTGTGAGGGTGCACACATTCGTATTTTTGATGAAAGTGTTGAAATATTAATGAGGCTTTCTTCTTTTCACTCCTCCCTGTTTCCTTTGATTCTGTCTCTTACCTCAAGCATTTTTGCTGAGTAGATGTCGACCATTTTGCTCTGTCTACATGCCAGAAAGAGGTTTTTAAATATATTATTAATTGCGTTTTCATGACTTTTCGTTACAAACTATGAAATAGCGAAGCCATGCTCAGCAAGATTTGTGAGCTTAAAATGCATTGTTATATATATTAATTCCACCTTTAATGGCGTTTTAGTACCTTTAAAAGTGCAAGTGTTTGTTTATTCACAAAATGTGTGTCATCAGATGTGTGTCAGCAGATTTCTGTGGCAATCGGACTCATTCTGCCCTCATAACAGCCTGAAGAGTGTAACGTGCTGTTGGCATAAAATCATATGCATCCGTGCTGGTTAATTAGTCATGCTGCTTTATTATAGCAAGATCTTGATGTAATTATGTGGATTTTGCAAGGCAAAGATATTTTGGATCAAATTACTCATATGTAAGTTCTAGATTTTTGTCAGAATTGCCTGCATGTAATTGCCTTCAGAAATCTGACCAATCTGTAATAAACAGGCAAATAAGAATATCTACATTTTTTGATAAATTCTGCTTCCTTATGGCCGTGGATGCCCTGGAAACAGTGGCAGAATCCGTAGCGGAGACACATTGATTGGACACAGCTGCAAATTAGCCCTGACACATTGACGGTCTTCTTGTAATGTAGGCTGCTGGTGTTGGTTAATGTAAAACCAGGTTAAACATAATCTGGTGAAAGTGGAATGCAAGGAATTCAGTTTATTGTGCATGTTGTAAAATGGTCACAGTCACTTTTTCATTTCACATTTTTGCTCTGTGCAATTTTTACTTTTGGAGAAACTGTTTTTGATGGCAAATGCACAGTTGCATTGCTCATGTAGTTCAATGTTTTTTTCTTTTGCATGCAAAATCTTTGTTCTTTGTTTTTCCTTTGTTCTTTCTGCTAGAAAGTCTGTATTTTGATAAATTTGCAATATTTTACTTCATATTCCTAATGCCGATTTGCCAATAATTTGGAATTTTGGCAGAAAACTATGTTTTTGAAGGCAAATGCACAGTTGCATTGCTCATACGTATTAAAGTTCAATGTTTTTTCTTATGCATGCAAAATCTTCGTTCTTCGTTTTTCCTTTCTTCTTTCTGCTAGAAAATCTGTATTTTGATAATGTTGCAATATTTTGCACCACAGGCCATTGATATTCCTAATGCTGTGATATATAGTAATTAGTTATTTTGGCAATATATAGTAGCATTGCTCATTTGACAATAAGTATTAAAGTTCAATATGTGCATCATCTTGCAGCGCTTGAATGATTCCTCGATTCATGTGTTGGTGCTGGACCAGAAAACAGGTTCTTCATAAAATGCAAAATGTATTTTTTCTGATGGCATGAATTATTGTGCAGCTACAGAACTCTAGAGTCATGCTGAACAGGGTTTGCCGTTGATCTTTAGCATGTCAGTGGTAATTTAGTGACGATACGCTGATAGATTTTTCCACATGGTTGATCAGGCCTTCACTTCAGGATGGAGATAAAAATAGCAACTTCATAACCGCAGCTCCACACTCTCGATTCACATCGCTTTGCCTCTCAGAACCGTTTGCTTGACTGGACTCACTGCATGGGTAAAAAATGGCCGGCGGGCATTGTCTCTGCCATCCATACACATGGACACGTGAGGCACGTGTGTTATTGTATTCTTCATGAGTGTCGTGACCTGGTCATTGACTACATGGCAAATATCAGTGTTTAGAGGATGATGCTCACTCATGATTGACTCTTGACACTGATGTGCTTTTACAGGCCAAACACAAGAGGAAACCCTCGAGCCAACACAACGTACCTGTATTAATTGTATGGACATTTTTTCTTTTTACTGCATTTTTACTTTTGTGTGCATGGGTTCTCTCCTTTTTTCCTTTTAAATACTATCTTGGTAGTATTGCAATATATTGTGTGTATACACTATATTGCCAAAAGTATTGGGTCGCCCCCTTCTAATGAACAGGTTTGACTACTTTAGTAATTTCTGTCAGTATAAATCTTAATGTTAAAGCATATAATGATATTCTAGGAAATTGTGTGCTTCTAATATTATAGCAACAGTTTGGACAGGACCCTTTTCTATTCTAACATGACAATGCCTCTGTGTATAAGGCTCGGTTCAAAAAGACATGATTGATTGAGTCAGTGTGGAAGAATTTGACTGGTCTGCAGAAAGCCAAGTCCCAATCCCAGTTGAACACTGGCTCTGGTGTGACTGTAAATGCAGATCTTGAGCCAAAAACTCATCACTAAACACCAATCACTTGTACATATGGGTACAGTCATTTTAGACACGTCCAAAACTGTTGCAACAGAGATGGAAATACAATTTTTAAATACATGAATTATGTTCCCATCGTTGTTGCCACAGATTTGGAAGTGCATTTTTCTGTTCTAAAGAAGGGGGTGTCCCAATACTTTTGTCTATATAGTGTATGTACAAGTCATTGGTGTTTGGTGCTATAAATAAATAGCTTATAAATTGCTATAATTGCTGTAAATATTTGCTTGCTTGTTAAAAAGTTATCTCATTTCTTTGGTTAGCCTATTTTGTCTCTGAACTTGAAGACTAATATACTGGTCAACACAATCTGTAAATATTTTCCCTTTTTTTAATAACTTTAGAAGTGTCATGGCCAATTAAAGGAATAGTTCATCCATAAATGAATATTATCACCCTTATTTATTTCCAATAATTGTCTTATATATCAGAATTTTATGCATCTGTTGTCCATCCCGCTCTCTATATTTTGGCATCAGCCGTATTAATCGAGCATTACTCTGAACCACACGTGATCGTTCCTCTGTTTTTGGATGTTGTAGGTCAAGAGATAGTCCAAGATGGCTGCAGCATCTTATGATCAGCTGCTGAAGCAAGTGGAGGCATTGAAGATGGAGAACTCCAACCTGAGACAAGAACTCGAGGACAACTCCAACCACCTCAACAAACTGGAGACGGAGGCGTCTAATATGAAGGTACAGTGTCCGTTTGTGTCATACAGCAGTGTAATTGTGTTCTTGACAACATGAAATCAAAAACCAACTCTCTTTACCTGCTGATCATTTTTTCTTCCTGTTTCCTTTGTCTTGTGAAAGCGACTATTGAGTAGACGAGTTTACCTGTTTGACGTGATAAGTGCATAAATGTCAATATAAATTACTTTTAATCTCCCCGACAACCTCTGTAGTCCAGTCTAGCCACTTGTTAGTTTTCAAGACAAGTAAAAGCTTTAAAAAAGCACAAGGTGGAATTATTGATGTATTTTGTTGTCTAATAACACATGAAAAGATCTTGAGCTTGTGTTCACCACAAAACTGTCAAAAAACCCAGTGACTTAACGATGATAGAACCAGAACTGCCAAAATGCTCATTTTGGGGTTTTAGCATACAGAAATTCACAAATATTGTGCATAATTTATTGTGGCACATTATTCTGGCGAATGAGATCATTTTCATAATCTTTCATTTCATGATGTAAGGAAAAAATAATAAATATAATATTGAATAATTGCTATTTTTATTATTTATTATTGTTAATAATAATAGTATTATTATTATTTATTTTATATACACATTTTAAAAAATTATCAATAAAAATCACTAACAGTATTGAACTAAAGTATTTCATTAAAATAATTTTAATTTATATAATATATCATATTTATGTAAAATATTAACATTATAATATTAAAAACTAATTATAATGATTATTATTATTATTATTATTATTATTATTTTATATAAAAAACAGTATAATTAAAATACTAATTTACACTTGCTGTTTTTTTCTTCTTTGATTTCAAATGTTAAACCGTAGAGCTTTCATTTTACCTGTAAACTTCTCTTTTGAAATGTTTCTGTTTTTTTAACAATGGGTATTGAAATTATTCTCTCTACAAACACGGACAGATGTTTGCTGCTTGTCGCATTTATTAAATGCACTTTATATGGTGCATTCTTTGCAATTTTGATAATCGCACTAAATCGTATCACGTTCTCAGGCATTGTTCGAATTATTAAAATTACCGACCAACTGGCGAGTAACATTGTTTCATATACTCACATTTGGCGCTTGACGAGTGTTCATTTTAGGCCCTGCCTACTAGGGCTGCAACGATTAGTCGACATCGACAACGTCGACAATAAAAAATTGTCAACAAATATTTTTGTCGTCGAGTAGTCGTTTGATCTCATGACCTAACGTAAGAGCCTGCAATAATGCGGTTTGACCAGTGTGTGGCGCTGTAGCACAAGACTGTAATTCAGCGCTCCTGGATGCAATTCAAGAGAAGAAGACAGCGCTTCAGCGCAAACGCAGCCGATCCTGAAGCTGCTGAGCGGCGTTTGAATGAATATATAAATATCTGCTGCGAGCTTTCCTCTCAATAACGAAATAAACACAACAAAAACTGTTAAAGCAGCAGTTAAAAACACATCTGATTACAGCGATGTGGATGTTTGCACGAGCTCTGCAGTAAAGTCCAGTCATGTCACGTTTATTTATATAGTACTTTATACAATAGATAGCCTTAAATCAAGCAGCTTTACAGTATTAATCTTGAAAAACCAGATTCATTGTCGATTTCAGTTAGAATTACAACTTGATTTTCTGTTATAAAGCCGCTCTCCAGTGTGGAGCTAGCTAGTGATAAAATATTTTTATTAGTGGGAAAAAAATATATATATATTTCATTAAAGTGATAGATTGGTTTGCAAATATTAAAGCTTGATCTAGCTCAGGACTGTTTTGATTATCATAACCCATAAGGTATTTTAAGAGAGATTATTTTGTGAATAAACTAGTTGATCCAAAAATAAAACGTCTTGTCACGTACCTTTATTTTGTTTCTTATCCATATGACTTACAAAAGGAGATGTTAGGCAGAATGATGTCATTCAGTTACTTTTGCATATCGCTAATTAAATGGTGAATGAGAGAGTTTCTCTTTTGGTCATCTATTTTGTGTGCCAAATATATATATATATATATATATTTGCATAAATTAATTGTATAATAATTGTAATTACATAATTTGACTTTCAAAAGCTGAAGTGATTACCGTTATATATTTGTTAGAGTATGCATAACTCAGCATTTTAACTAATTGCAAAAGCTGAAAAATCAGTCAATGTCTACTGATTAATCAGTGAAATAATCGACGATTAGTCGATTAATCGTTCTAATAATCGTTAGATTAATCGATTATCAAAATAATCGTTTGTTGCAGCCCTACTGCCTACAGCATTTTGAAGAAAGTGTGTTAATAAACTACAAGACCAACTAAACTACAGTATATTTTCCTCCTACCTTTAGTCAGTTTGTGTTCAACCTCAAAGGGTTTGTATTTAAACGCCTCAGCGCCTCATTTTGTCATCCAAACGCTGTGCAGTTGGGCTCTCTTTTAATGTCGCAGACTTTCAAGACTAAAAATGTCATCCTCTGCCACTGATTTGCCAGTAAGTACCCTTTCTTCTCGCAGCTCCTGACACCAAAGGCAGTATTCGCTGGCACTTCTTTGAGTCGAGCTTTTGAAGTGGAAGCGGCAGCCTGCTAGGTGGGCATTAAGAAATTGGATGTGACCTGGCAGTCTCGGGAGGGAAGACAAAAAAGGGTTTTTGAAAGAACTTAAGGCCCAAAATGAACGTGCTGAGACATTAGAAGCTGGCTAATGTGCAAGTTTTAGAGCGAGACTGTCAGCCCGGATTGCCTGGCCGATTTCAAGACAAGGTTCAAACGAGTTCAGGAGAAAGATATGTGGTTATATTTTGGGCTGAATTGTAGATCAGCTCGCTGAAACGGGTCGCTGTCACATCTCGTGTTGTTTAACACGTGTGAAAGTCTCTTGGAGGGAATTTATGTGGCTCTGAAGATGTGAGATTGGTGTTGCTAAGGAGGAATCTTTGAAGCGGAAGCAGATTTTCTCTCCGTGTGTTCATACGTTGTGAAGTCCTCAAGGGGGAAGAGAGGCTTTTCTTGGTTGGTTCAGGATGTAACAGCAGTAAAGCTGTTTGTTTCAACTGTTAGCAGATCAGAGTGATTGTTTTTGATGTTTAATAGCATTGAGTTTGCTGTATGCTTTGCTAAACCGCTCTCATTTGCTCTGAAGACACTCAAGGTCAACATGAAAGTGCATTTACTTCCTTAATGTGCCATATTTCTGATGTGAAAATGTAGGGTGAGACTTAATTATCTACAGGGAATTGACTGGATCATGAACATGCTTCTGGTTTAAATGCATAATCATAAATATATGCCATAACTAAAGCTAATTATTGTTTTAACTTGCTGCTGTAGTAAGAGTAGCCTTAAAGGGATAGTCCAACCAAAAATGAAAATTCACCCTGTTTCTTTCTGATGCTGATTAAAAGAAGAGATTTTGTCATTGACTTCCATAGTATTTTCAGCATTCTTCAAAATATCTTCTTTTGTGTTCAACAGATGATAGAAACTCACACAGGTTTGGAACAACTTACAATAATGCACAATAATGGATACATTGTTAAGAAAACATGCAGTTTTCTTTTATTTGAACAGAATATCTCAATAGAGATCGCTAAACAGTGTTTTCAGTGTTTTACGTAATGTAGAGAGAGTGCGTGTGCATGGTTGCCAGGTTGGGAAGATTAAATAAACCTCTGGGCAGGTCAAGTCTAACACTTTCTATTCTGGGATTGGGCTGCACAATTAATCCTTCAGTTTTTTTCAGTTTGATGGTTTAACGTTTGAACATTAGGGAATTAACTTTAGTGTAATATTGTAATATAAAAATAAAATTGTATTTTTTTTTTAAATACTTGATTGATTTTTTTTATTAATAGTATTAATAATAAATACTAAAATTACTATTTTAATAAATACTAAAAGTACTAATTTTGTAAAAATAAATACTAATACATATTGTGCAGTACTACAAATTAGCACAGCAAACCTGGAATGTTTAATTAAGTTTAGTATTGTAATTTTCTTATATAAAAATTTATATTTTAATTTCTGAGATGTAAATAAAATGATTATATTTTTTAAATACATTTTACTGTGAAATATTACAATATTTGTTTTTAGTAATTTTATATTTTTTTATTTAGTGCTATTAAAGTAATATTGAAAATAATAATAAAATTATTATTATTATTATAGCCATATTAAAATATATTGATATATATATATTTTTTAAAAGCTCTGATTGGGGGATTTAAACTCTTGACATCTGGCAACTGCAACTATTAAAGCTTGTGGAGACTTGTTAATGCAAGATACCGTAAATACCAAATAAATAGATAAATAACCAGCGCGCAAATATCGCAGTCGATTATGCTTAATTAATCGAGAGAAGCAGAAATCATAAATACAATTCACCATGCGGCCCTGAAACTTGATATCTGCAGAAAAGTTCAAGAGTTAAAACCTTATAAAAACTTGCACTTGTTCTTCAGAATAATGTGCACTGATTAATTGAGACCAGGAGTGTCAGCTAAGCAAATATCATCCCTTTTGATTTCATGTTGACTTTTGCATGCATTAATTTAATGTCCAAGAAAGGACCTTGCTCTCCAGATTTCCTTGTCATCCCGACTCCAAATGCCTCATGCCACAGGTGTTCTCTGAACTCTAAATGCCCCTTTTCTAAAAGTAGTCATCCATTCGCTTCTCAAAAAGAGCGAAATCGTATTTGCCTGTGTCGGGTCTCAGGAAGTGAAGTCCCTGTTGATGTTTGTCTTATGTAAGAGCTTTTGGACGTAAGCTCTTTCATCAGGCTGATCTGATATTGGGCACATCCAGAACGCCCTGATGCCAGCGGTTATGCCATCCCTAGACGTAATCATAGTGTTTACAGCACTTAATGAGAAGCTGGGTTTGCCTGGTGTGTTTTTAACTGTGACAGATGCTGCGGAGGCCAGAGTTCACATGCTGCCTTGCAGTTTTGAGATCCTGCTATTTCTAGGACTGCAACAACTAATCGATAAAATCGCTAATGATTATAATCAACAACCAGTTTCATTATCGGTTAGTCGGCTCTTTGCACGGTGCATGGAGAACCTGAGAGATGCTACTTAAAAAAAAAAAAAAAAAAAAAAAAAAAAAAAAATACTTTAAAAAGTTTTTGGTTATTTTTTTAATAAATACAATATAGCTAGATCTAAATTTGCAGCATCTTATACATAGTGCCATATCACCTTACCTTAAAAACCACTCTGTTTAATATAAATGTTATGATGTGTATATAAAGTATATATATAAAATAAACACATTTTAAAAATTAATATAATGTACATATATAAGTAATTTTTTATGTAATAAAGAAATGTTGTATTTTTTTGTAATTGTAATATTTCAATAAACGTTATATATATATGAATCTGAATAATAGATTAATAAATATTTAGTATAATTAAATATTATATATGTTATGTATATGTGTATATATAATGTGTATAGAAAAGCATATTTTAAAAAAGATTAATGTATAATATATAAATATATGTAATGTATATATAATTTTTACATAATTATATATATATATATATATATCACATATATAACACACATGCATATGTGCATATATGTAATTTCCAGTTAATGTTGTTGCAATCAAGCAGATATTATTTGGATATGATTTTTCAATCAGATATGATTTTTTCAC
This sequence comes from Tor tambroides, assembly GCA_021397915.2. Classification (NCBI taxonomy): domain Eukaryota; kingdom Metazoa; phylum Chordata; class Actinopteri; order Cypriniformes; family Cyprinidae; genus Tor; species Tor tambroides. The sequence continues at coordinate 1,963 of JAFVLL020014904.1, read as the reverse complement.
GATTTGCTGTAAATATGCGGTTTATTATATGTTCCTTAGATCTTCCATGAGCTTTTATTTGGCATCTCCAGGTTAACATGTGCTGCCCTCTACCGATGAAATGCTGTGAGAAACAGTGTTTTTGATGAAGAATGTGTGTTAAACGTCTCTTATCTTGCCATATATCCCGTCTCCATCTCTCTGTCCAGGGTATTGCTGCTTCAGTGTTGCAGTGGCACAGAAACGAGGTTTTCTCATTCATCAGAAATGCCCTAAAACAATTTCAATTTTATTTACACGATCTTCTTGCTCCAGTTTTTTCCAGTATCATAATCGTTTTCCTATTTCTCATGGAAGTGTTCAGAGGCCCCTTCTGTTTCCCAGCCTGTGAGATACTCGTGGCTTAATTTAGAGAGTCTCCCTTCCTGTCTTTGTTCGTCAGATGAATGCAGCGGCGCTCCATCCTGCAGTCGCTTCCCTTCCCCTCCGGCCGGCTGAAACAAACATCTGCAGGCAGAAAATAAACAGCGCGCCTGGGCTTCCCCTCTCGCAAATCAAACGCCCAGCAAACAACAAACAGCTTTAGCTGAGTTTAGCTGCTTGGGTTAATCAACACGCCAGATCAATCCATGATTTACTGCATGAAGAGTCGTCTGGGTTTTCAGAAAAGGAAAAAACATGCTTCTGACTTCCTAGTTGCTTAACTTGTCATGCTTGGTTAGCAGACGTGAAAATGTCTAGTAATGTTCAAAGCGACAATCACAATTTGATTTTTGCATTTTTAATGACATTTTCTTAACTTTTAGCTGTCTAATCAAGGTCAAGGTGGAATGTAATTATGGCTGATTTATCACAGTGGAAATAGCAGGTCAAGTCTAACGCATTGTATTCTGGGATTCGGCTGCACAATTAATCCTATTATTTTAATGGTTTAATGTTTGAAAATTAGGGAATTAAGTTTAGTATTATAATATTGTAAAATAAAAATAAAATTATTGCATTATTTTTAAATTATTTTTTTTTATTATACAGTTAAATATTACAAAAACATTTCTTATTTTTTAGTAATTTTTATTTAGCAATAATAAATACTAATACTAAATACTTTTTTAAATAAATACTAATAATGCTAATTTTGTACTAATAAATACTAATAAATATTATTGTGCAGTACTACAAATAAGCACAGCAAACCTGGAATGTTTAATTAAGTTTAGTATTGTAACTTTGTAATATAAAAATATTCAGATTTTAATTTCTGAGATGTAAAAATAAAATTGTACTTTTAAAATGCATTTTAGAGTGAAATATTACAATATTTATTTTTTAGTCATTTTATTTTTTAATTTAGTGCTAATGAAGTAATTGGAGGAGATGATGATCAGAGGTGGGTAGTAACGAGTTACATTTACTTCGTTACATTTACTTGAGTAAATTTTTTGGGTAACTAATACTTTTAGAGTATATTTAAAAATGGGTACTTTTACTCTTATTCACGTACATTTTTAGTGAAAAAACGGTACTTTTACTTCGTTACTGTGGGTGACGCTCCTCTCGTTACTTTATCTTAATGCAATACAAATTAAATATGCTTCAATTTATTCGAAACACGCCGTCTCTGGGCAATGAGCGACGCCCATTCGCGAATGATTCATTCTTTTGAGTCAGTTCTGTTCAAAGGCGTGATCAAACCATTTGGCAGACCAGTGAATCGGTTCGCGAATCAGTTTGAACGATTCGCTCAGATGAATCGCCGCACGCGCTGAGTCGTCTGAAGCGGTTCTCACTCAGAGTTGTAACAAAGTTTAAGAACATCAAGAGCGTTGAAGACGTGGGCGGCTTTGGATCTACAGTCAGTTGAAAGCAAATCTGCAAAGGTTTGCTATAGTTATGAAGATCTATATTAGATGAACACCGCATGTGCTGTCTACGGTTCCACAGGTATAGATTTGATTACAGTACACGATACCACTATGACATTAAC
>JAFVLL020014903.1:0-20045 GCA_021397915.2 Tor tambroides | reverse complement strand
ACACCAGACATATATATCGGTTCAAAATATCGGTTATCGGTCTACTTGGTCTGTAATAATCGGTATCGGCCCTGAAAAACACATATCGGTCGACCGCTAGTCTGTATTCTGCATTCAACCAGGGAATCCAGAAGAGCTAGAACTTTGGATATACAAAGCAAGCATTGTTTACCATTGTTTATACCAGTCACGCTCATTACTGATAGATTCGTGTAGCGTAAGACTACATTTGCTTTTAGCAGGTGAAGCATTGTTCTGTCTTGAGGGGAACAAGAAGAGAGAAGTCGTGATCCACTTACCAAAGCTCTAGTTTCACCCTCCGCCCATCCAACAGGATTGTGGTGGTCTTGTAGTCGATTCCTGCAGAATGGGAGAGAGAGAACATTTAGATAAGACACGTACCTGTCTGTTTGCCATCAGATATCACACAAGGTTGTCTACTGAAAAAAAAATACTCAAGACAGGATCAGGAACTCGAAAAGCTTTGGCCATCAGCATGATTGCATTTGGTGTACTACCTAATTTAATTCTCAGCCAATTCTTCCTTTCACTAAAGCTGAAATGACCATCTTGATAATGACTGTGCACATTCAGTGGAAAGCTTGACAGCTGCAACCAATCTGCTGTTACCTAATGCTATCATAGCTTCCCATAAGGTGATTACCTTGACTGCTTATCTACGTTTATCATTTATAAAATGAAAAAATGAAAAGTACGGGCTCCATCAATTGAATGGCGATATCTCCATTTTCGGGCGCTTCACAGCAGGTCAGCATTCAAGCCCGTTTTGCATTTTAATAGACAGCTCTGTCTCTAACAAAGGCTCACTGCGTCTCTTTTCATACAGGCCAGTGTCATACAGGCCAATATTCACCACGCCAAGAGCGCTTGTCTCAGTGGATCATCTTGCACACTTGAAAAATCTGATTATCCGTAATGCTGACAACACGGACATGGACTTGTCCCCAGCCTGGAGTAGTCGGGAGAGTTTATTCATCATAATAAGAGTGGTTTTGGCCATTGCTTCCTCTGGTACATGAGTTCTAAAAAGGAAATCAACTTTGTTCCTCTCCGATTACAGACAAAAACAAAGTCGCACCCTTCTGTCATTTATTCCACTTTGATATCTGCTGTTTACTTCCTGCAAAGTCATAAAAGAGGGGACAAAGCAGAGTAGGGCTGCATGAATTAGGGAAGAAAATAATTGCAATATTTCTCATAAAAATAGTGATTACAGATCAATATGTGGTTACAACATTATTGCTAAAATAGAGAAAAGGAAAGGGAAAGATGAGACAGCCATCCTTTTTTAAGATACTTCATAAAGCTTTGGTGACTCTGAAACAGAACATGTCTGAAGGAGGGTCTCCTCTACACAGGCAGAGTAAGAGCTCTTGACAGGCAAATGTCGGCTGCTTCTGAGCCCACAGACTTCTACAGTCTTCCATTATTAAAGATCTACAAGAGAATGTAACAAGAGGGAAAATGGCTCGCACTTAAAATGAACCACTGGGGCTGATTTCCTGCCGCTCTCCATCCTGCAAATGCTTTACTCTTAAGCAGGGCAGCACATCAAGCCAAAGGCGCATCGCACTTCCTTCCTCTAGCATCCCTACTCCTTCGTTCTGGGTAATTGTATGGGCAGATGGCTCGGCTACGCAGCCTGACAAGGGCAGTACGGTGTAATTATCATCTCAGGTTCCAGCTTGGGCCGCAGGCCAAGACTTCCCAGTCATGCTGAGCAAAGACAGCCTGAAGCGGCTAGTTTTGAGGAAGAGCCTGAAAGGGAAAGATCCAGCAGGACTTGAGGACACCTGAGAGGGATCAAGTGGACAGGGACATGTGCAGGCATGTTCAATTTGATTTAAATAGCCTACTATCAATGGACAGAGGAAACAAAAAAATGTTTTCAATTGGAGAATGTAGTGCCGTTGGATTTTTTTCATAGCAGGAGACCTTTGCTTTCAGAGTATGACGTCTTTGTGTCTCATTGTTGGGTTTATTCAAAACATATTTAGATGCTGTGAACTGCAATGTGCCCAGCTACACCAAGGAGCTAGAATAGGGTGCGTCTGAGTTTGAGAGTAATTTCAAAAACTGCGAGCACATGAGAGCAATGAAACACACATGCCTGAGGCTGAGAAAGGTAGAAAAGCTGGTTTCACTGAGACCCTGCATTTCAACAGGAGCGTGTGTTTAAACAGCACACAACATGACTCTGACTTCCATATCTGATCATCACTTTATCATTCAACAGAAAGAGAAGAACTGCGGATACTCACTTTACTCTAAAAATTAAACACAATAAGAGCAGTGTCATAATGAAGTCTTTTTGTATGTTTTGCTCAGAATAACACATTCAGAATAACTTTGAGGTTTAGCTGCAAGGCCTCATTTTGGTTAAAGTACTAATGGAAACTCTGACTATAACTATAATGGGGGAAACGTCTAGAGCAGTGGTTTTGTACCAGGACTAGAGCAGTGCTACATATTTTCAAAATGGACTTGTCAACTAATTGGTCTTAAAGGAATAGTTCAACCAATAATTAAAATTCTGTCATCATTTATTGTCTCTCCTTCATGTCGTTTCAAACCTGTATCTTTCTTCTGGAGAAAAATAAGATAATTTGAATGTTGACTTCCACTGTATGGACAAAAAAAAAAAACCCAGGCATTTCTCAAAAAGTTTTTTATGTTCAACAATTAACAGAAAGTCATACAGGTTCGGAATGATATCGGGATAAGTTAGGGGTGGGCCATATGGGAAAAAATATATCACAATTTTTTTTTTGAAATATCACGATTCACGATTTTATCACGATTCTTTGTCATGTTGGTTTTACTATTTTGCAATTTGCCTGAATATTACAGCCAAACTAATTTCCCTATTATCAAGACGAAGCCTTTCAAAAAAAATAAAAATAGCAGATATTTAGGCCAAAGTTGGCAAAGATAAAAATCTTTGTCATTATTTTATCTTTCTTATTAAAAAATAAAAACAGATACACATTACAAATACACATAATATACAAATAAAACAAACAGTGTTTTATTTTCAGGTACAATAGGTGTATTTAGCAGGAGCATTCAAGAATTTGAATGAACAAATATAAAACTATATAGACTGATTCCTAAAGCAACTGTATTAAAGTTTTTCAGTCAACAGTAGTGAGTGATTTTTCTCTTTGCTTTTTGTTGTTTTATTAACATTAAAGGAATAGTTCACCCAAAAATAAAAATTCTGTCATCTGTCTGTCAATTCTGTCATAGTGTTTTATATTTATACTATCAATTTAATCAAAAGTTGTTTTAAACCTGAGTGAGTTTCTTTCTTCTGCTGAACATAAATGCTATTTTGAAGAACGTGGAAAACCAAACAGTTGCTGGTCCACAGTGACTTCTACATGATTTTTTGCTACTATCAAATTCAGTGTGGACCAGCAACTGTTTGGTTACCCACATTCTTCAAAATATCATCTTTTGTGTTCAGCACAAGAAAGAAATTAATACAGGTTGGGACAACATGTGAGTGAGTAAATAATGACAGAAATTAAATTTTAGGGTGAACTGTCCCTTTAATGACAGTCGGCTGCATGTTTAGTTCTGTCCCTTTAAGACCTGCACGCATCTAATATACAGGCATGCATCCGTTTTTCTCTGAACAGTTTACTTTCATTTTAGACATAACCAACTGAGTCCAACCAACAGTAAACCTTGTGTGTTTTGACAGTATTAGCGCAAAAGATAACTTAGTTCAGTAATCAGGCGCTGTTTAACAGGCTTTTTAGTGCGCGCGCTTCGGGTGTATGCGCTCAGAAAAAGCGGACGTCAGACCAGCGCGCGAATGAAACATTTAACCGGCAAGGCTTGTATGCAAATAATGTACTTCTGCGATTGCGAATAAGCTCAGTGTCCTGTCTACCGCTGTATGTCGCGTTGTACGGAGGCGCCAGAATGTGCGCTGTAGCACTATACTACGATATTTCTTCAAAAGTAGATCCTGGAGACATTTTTATCGTCCACGATCAAAAATCGTCATATCGCACACCCCTAGGATAAGTAAATAATGACAATTCTCATTTTTGGCAGAACTATCCCTTTAAGGGAGCCCTTTATTATCAGACTGCTATCAAGTTGATTAGACACGTTTCTTATAGTGATGCATTAAATTGATGAAAAGTGACAGTAAAGACATTTACAATGTTACAAAATATTTCTATTTCAAATAAACATTGTTCTTTTGAGCTTTCTATTCATCAAAGAATCCTGAAAAAATATATATTACAGTTTTCACGAAAATCTGCTTTCAATATTAATAATAATAAATGTTCCAATGCATATTTTAATATTATCATATAAATGAATTACATTTTAAAATATGTTTAAACACAAAACAGTTATTTCAATCTGTAATAATATTAATATTTTTACTGTATTTTTGATCATGTAACCACAGCCTTGTCTAGCATAAGAGACTTTAAAAAAACACATTTATATTACTAACCCCAAACTTTTGATCATTAGTGTACATAAGACTGGCACGGTTCTTGGATTCATAAACATTTACGCACAGATTGAGATGCATTTTTAAATGTTGGACAATTTTATCTTGACGTGCAGTCTTAAAAAAAAACAAAAAAAAACACTGGGATAAATTCAGGTTTAAAGTACACTACCAGCATACTAAATAAAGCACTGCCACTACAGATATCAAAATGCAAGTTATATACTTAAGTAAAAAAATCAGATAAAGACAACCTCACTTATCAACTGGCTGTTTGTAGTCAACCACCATGACCCATCCTTACTATTGGACATCAACTGGCTACCCGAAAACCAAAAATTATGAATTATGAACCACAAAAATCCATTAATATACTAAATGATTAACATGACACAAGCTGAAATGGAAAAATGTAAATTCGGGTTTCTAATTGTCTCTTTGATGACTTTAAAAGGTTTCATGGTCCTGCCAGCAATAATTAACCAAACAATGCAAAGAGGATATGGGAAAGTATATACATCTCCTCCTGTTTAAAGGTCAACTTGCCCATTTATTATGCTGTCCTAACAATACACAATTATACAGTTTGTTGCATTTTACATTTATTTCACTTGCATTTAGCATTGCTGTTTCCTCGCTGTCCATGACTGAATCAGAACAGGACAGATACATAAGAAAAAGAAAAATACTGTCTAAAGGGAAAACACTCTCTGGATGTGTTGTTATCGCTGAGCTTGTCTGTGCCAAATTTGTTTGTCGATTACTAGCAGCCAACCAAGATGTCTGAATCTGCAACTTTAGACTCTAAATATTTACAGATGTCCACTCAAAGCCAGCACAAGACAAATCAATCAGAGTAAACACCAAATTTGTATGAATACAGACTGCACAGTCTAAAACCACTGGATAAGATGGTTTAACAAGGCTTCTCTGAACTAAAGAAATTACAAATGAAATTTGTAATCTAGCTGATACATTTATCTAAAGCAAGTTGCAGTACACTTATTATAGAGACAGTCCCCTTGAGGCAAACTGGGGTTAAATGCCCATGACCTTTGAGGTTGCCAGTCTAGATCCTTAACACCAACCACATTTCCTCCTAAAAAAAAAAAATCTAAAAGCAGTTTTATATAATAAGTTTCAATCCACCAGACTTTAATATTCCACCTTGCACACTGCCAATTCCTCTACACACCCTAAGTAGAATTAATTTAAAGAAAAAAAACTTTCAACATTTAAACCATCTGAGCATGTCAGAGCGGCATCTCCCTCAGGGAAATATATATGCCTGCAGCGTAATTCTCCATCGCTGAATCCACGGACAGCTTGTGGAGCCATCTGTGTTGATTTTGAGTGATTGTACAAGGCAACTCATTTGAAGCTGGACCAGCAAGCTCCCCTAGGAGATCTCTGAGAAGAGCCATCACTGTGAGATCTCTCACACCCATAAAACACACACTGTTCTCTAACAGCTTCAACCGGCAAGATAAACAGCAGCCTATATGTATGAATAGGGACAGAACAAGGGCAACCCAGCTCGTATTCGCCTGCACACATGAGGCTCATTTGGATATGAAAGGCATACCGGTCTATAATTGGTCTATCACCTCACTGGCTTCAGCCTAATGACAGAGCACGGATGATCTCATTACAGCAAATGGAAAGCTGTGAAATAAATCAAATCAAAAGAGCTTGTGCTTAACCGGTCTTGATGGTTTGCTGTACTGACCTGTTCAATGAAAGCAGACATACAAACACACTTCTTAGCTATATTTACTTGTGTGTGTGTGTGTGTGTGTGTGTGTGTGTGTGTGTGTATCCTGAGGGAGACCTCTGCACTGGAACACTCCCCGAAAACATCTTGTACAATCTTGACAAATAAATAAAAATCAGTCAATATTGACTTTATGACCAATACTAATACATATTATTTTTTATCGTGTCTTATAACTACAGATATACTGATAATGGGTTTGACCATTATTCATCACAATTCAATTCAAGCCTCAATTTATCCAGAAGCGTGCAGCTCTATTTTGCACACAAACTGCTCTTAATTGAGTCCAGTTTTTATGTAGCCAGCTGATTTTTGTTAACGGTATTCAGCAGCAATTAAAGAGACAGAATGAATATGTTTGATATCTAAATGTTTGACTTCATTTTGAACTACGTTGGAATCGAAACTGGGAATCGATAAGAATTGGAATCAATAAGCAGAATCGGAATTGGTAAAGTTCAAACGATACCCAACCCTAGTTATCAGGCACTTATCAGTCATCAAAAAATAATGGTGTCCAATATGCAAAATGTACTTTTTACACAATAATAACTTACTGATTGTTATACTACAATCATACGCGTAATAAATATTTTATTACTAATAATATTTATTTGTGATATTATATTTATGCAAAGTTGATTTGCCATTTAGAGGGCCACAAATTCATTCATTTTTCATCATTGCTTGAAAATGAACAACTAGTAATCCTAAAGTTCACGGTGCCATTTATTTGTGGGTCAATAACCAATTAAACTGAAGTTGGATAATATTGGCTAAAAACAAAAATATTGCTCAAACCGACCATCGGATCTCTTCTAACAAACATGAAGTGTATGTCATTCAACCACTGAACAGAAAACGTGCAGCTTTTACATAATCTAAATGGACAAAAGTGAACATTAAATAATCCTGCAAGAGATAAACTATAATAAACTGTGTTTCCACCTCCTGTAAGTCACTAACAGCAACAATATGGCACCCGCAGAATGACTCACCATATTCAAAAGAACAATATTGACCATGTTAGGTGGTAAACCTGTTAAAATCACAATTATATGAATGGCTCACAGAGCGACGGCCTTGATGTGAGATCATTCTGGCCTAAGGATGTGTTACTGTGTTGTGTGGGAAGTGTTGACTAACTCACCGCTGCTGTAGGCATATGGAGACTCAGCAGATCCGTCTTGAAGGCTGTCCAGGATCTCTCCTTTCCCCACATCGCTGTCTCCTACCAGGAGGAACTTGAGCAGGTAGTCGTAGCTCTTCACAGGGCTGCCCTGGGTGCCCATGATTGCTCACATCAGACCCAGAGTCAGAGTAAAGAATAGGAGACAACTGTGTGTGTCCCTCTCTGATGTCAAAGATGGACCCTGATTCCTCCAGAGCTCTGGGGGTCTATGAGTCTCTTATGTCAGGTCTATCTTTGAAAGGGTGTAAGGCCAAATCCACAGACAGACCAAATCAAACCATTTCCCACCCCTCCAGTCCAGATCCAGAAGTGGTTAGTATGTCCAGTCGTGTTCACTCTTCCATTCTTAAAATGATCTCTCAATGTACAAAAGCTTCAATGGCTGGCAAACGGAACAACTAGGTTGTTTACATTTCTTCACACAAGCTCAAATCATCGTTAATGATACAAAATGAAAACAACACATGTAAAGTTCTGGAAAAACATTTACCAAAACATACGTTTTATCATGGCAAGTTATTGCTATAATAGAAAAGCAACTGAGCTATCGAGCTAGTGCATTGTTAGCATGCGCCTGCCAAGCTGTCAACACAAAGAAATAATCTCATTACAATTTTATCTAGTAACCACCTGCACGGTTATGACAATATTGCTAATAAGAATGTATATTTGTTATTGTAAAACTAATTAAAACTCATTAAAGGCGAGCCGTTGTTCAGATGGAGTAACACAGCATCGGCTAACGCTAACTTACTAGCTACGAGCCTAGCGAGTCAACAACAGGCGCGTAACATTGATTGTATACCATAATTCTCCAGTCCAGCATAAACTCCTCACACTTACGACTTATTCCTGTTGAAATGTGAGAAAGAAACGTTAGGCTGACAAAATTAAGAAGGATATTCACAGCCGCGCTTCAGTTAGCTTGAGCTGTCGATGCTAGCGCGTCTGGCAGAAATCATGGCTCCTTTTTCAGTTTTCCTCTGAATAACAAAGATTCATGTAAATTCACGCTGCTTCTCTCAGGATCTCTGAGCGTTATCAGGCGGTTCTGGGGTGAGGCGCGGAAGGTGAGGGATTAAACGATAATCCGAGCAGCTGGATATTATTGCTTGTGCTGTAAATGCTCTCGGATATCCATATATGTCCCATGTTCTCTAGTGATGGGTCGTTCTTGAACGATTCGTTCATTTTGAACGAATCTTTAATGTGACTCGGGAAGAACGAGTCGTCTCGGGGAGTGATTCGTTCAGTTGCGCATGCGCAAAATCCTATAGGTTTACCGCTGGATTAGTTCACCTGTTTTGAGTCTCCGGAGTTTGAGTCGTTCGTTCATCACGTGACAGCCTCATAAGCTAAACCTATGCAGTCAGAGCGAGCAATTGATTAAGTTCATCTATCAGGTCTTCGGGTTAGTCGTTCGTTCATCACGTGCCAGCCTCATAAGCTAAACTCTATGCAGTCAGAGCTTGGGAAAAGAGAATTGATTAGTTCATCTCGGTCTTCGGGTTTGAGTCGTTCGTTCATCACGTGACAGCCTCATAAGCTAAACCTATGCAGTCAGGCCGGAAGAGGAATTGATTAGTTGCGTCTATCGAGGTCTTGGGTTAGTCGTTCGTTCATCACGTGACAACCGCATAAGCTAAACCAATGCAGTCTGAGGGGAAACGACTTAATAATAATAATAATAATAATAATAATAGCCAGCTCTTTAAGTTCTATTACCTTTGTTACCACATTCCATTGTTATGGAAAGAACCATCCATGACAGAAATTCACATCTATAAACTGTAAGAAATAAAAAGCTACAATTTGAGACCAGAAAGCATCACGTAACTGTAAGTAAATGATAATGATAATATTAATAATAATAATAATAATAACTATGCACCCATTTGTAAGGAATTCAATTAACTAATTTCTCTATCCAGTGCTGTCACGTCACGTGACAAAAGAACAGGCTGACTCGAACCGAAGACTCGAGATGAACTAATCAATTGTCTTTCCGGCTCTGACTGCATAGGTTTGGCCCTGCAGGGGCTGTCACGTGATGAACGAGCGACTCGAACCCGGGCTTCGATAAACAAGGAACTAATCAATTCTCTTTCCGGCTCAGACTGCCCGGGTTTGGCTTATGGGGCTGTCACGTGATGAGCAGACGACTCAGACCCGGAACTCGATAGACAGACTAATCAATTCTCTTTCCGGCTCAGACTGCATAGGTTTAGCTTATGGGGCTGTCACGTGATGAACGAACGACTCGGGCAGACTTGTCCAGATAAGAGGTGAGGTGAGCTAAGCTTATAGACTAAAGACCCAGGTAAACAGCGAATTATTTTTGTTTTTCTGTTTCTTATACCATAGTTTTGTACTGTTTGTAGTGTGATCAACGTTCATAAGTAGTAGATTTGTTAGGGAAGCAGCACGTAACATTTTAATTATATTTTGCTAAAATGAACGAAATGAACGAAATGACTCGAAAAAAGATTCGTTCATTTTGCTGAACGAGACTCAAAGGTCCGAGTCAGTAAAATGATCCGAACTTCCCATCACTAATGTTCTCTCACACAGGAGAGATCACACACACTGTCACGCTGAGCTTTCACCTCTGCGTACTGCTGCGCTCTGACTGACTGTACCTCCCCCTACACACACACACACACACACACACACACAAGCTGTCTATAAACCAGGAGATGTGCCTACCTAGACAACAGTATGAGCATCAAAGTACTTTTTTTAACTGTAGTTATTTTTACATACATCAATATCAATAGACAAAATAAAAGCACAGAGACAAAAACAAGTGAATAGATAAAATAAGGTGACGATGCTAATAAAGTATTTAATATAAAGCATAATTAAAATATTTATGTAAAAGTAACAAACTAATACACTTAAATTATGATAAAAAATAAATACATTAAAATATAATATAGGTATAATTGAAATATTGTGGTATAAATTATAAATAAATCAATAAATAAATAGACAATGTTAATAATTTAATATAAAGAACATTTAAAATATTTGGAGAAAAGTAACATAAACAATAAATAAATATATAAAAACCCACAACCCTTCTAAGGACAAATTGTGATATAAATTAATAGAAATAAATAAATAAAATAAATACCCACAACCCTTCTAAGGACAAACTAAATAGACAATGTTAATAATTTAATATAAAGAACATTTAAAATATTTGGACAAAAGTAACAATAAATAAATAAATAAATACCCACAACCCTTCTAAGGACAAATTGTGATATAAATGAGTATAAATAAATAAAGCATTAAGAAACATCTTTAGGTGTGTTTTGTATAAATGTTTAATGCCTTTGAATATGCCTTGCCTATTCAAGGTAAATCTATTCAGGTAGGCAGCATGCTAGGTTTTGAGACACAGCCATTCATACAGTACACACAACACAACCCACCTGCTACTGGCTGTCTGAATTCATTTGTTCTCAGTGTGTATATAAAGATAGGTATGATATATATGTTCAACAATCTTTCTTTTGTAGTTATGTAACTGTTTAAGCTGAGGGGCAAACCAAATCCAAACCTGTACAACTTTCTTTCTTCCATGGAACACAAAGGAAAATGCTAGCCTGAATGAGAATGACAGCCTCAGTCACCCTTCACTTTCACTGTATGGAAAAATGTTCATGCTGTGAAAATGAATGGTGACTGAGGCTGTCAGTACCTAATATTCTGCATACATATATCATTTTTGGGTGGACTATCCCTTTAAATATTATTTTAAATCTATCTTTAAAAAATCTAAATGTATTGTTTTCACCTTCTGTTTCCAGTACTTATATTACAGGTTGCTGGTCTTGTGGCAGATGCAGGAGGGTTAATGTGTTGGGGACAAGCCAGAGGTCTCTGCACTTTCAGGGATCAAAAGAAGACAATCCCCCTCCCCCTGAATAGATTAAAATGCAAATTGCTGTATGAAGTCTTTGTGTCTGCTCATCGAGATTACAGCTACACGAGGGTCTCGAGGGAGACGGGGGACATCTGGACCCTGCATCAAGTTCTATACCAGCCGTTAAAAAACATAAACGCTCACCCCCAACACATATATAGTAGCCATTGTTCTCCTAGGATGAGATATGAGACCACCGTTTGGAATATAATTATGCCATTTTCCATTTTTATGGTCATATATAGACAGCTTCTAATAAGTTACTATAAACTATGACTATTTACACTGTAAAACACAACCATACAAATAATAATTTATATATTATACATCAGTTATAATACAAGATTTTTAAAATGTTTTTGGAAGAAGTCTCAGTGAAAACACTCATATTGTGAAATATTATTACAATTTTAAATAGCTTGAATATGTTTTAAAAAGTAATTTATTCCTGTGTTGCAAAGCTTAATTTTCAGCATCACTACTCTTCAGTCTTCAGAGTTACATGATCCTTAAGAAATCATTTTTATATGTTGATTTGCTGCTCAAGAAACATTTCATATTATTTGTAATGTTGAAAACGGTTGTGCTACTTAATATTTATGTGGAAACAATGATGCATTCGTTTTTCAGGATTCTTTGATTAATACAAGAACAGCATTTACTTGAAGTAGAAATATTTTGTAACACTGTAGAAGTCTTTACTGTCACTTTTGATCAATTTAATAACATTTCTTGTAAAAGAAATCTCATATATTGAGAGACAGAGAGAGAGTTGGAGTTATAGCTATACTAGGAATAACATGCATATATAGTTTTTAACTACCCATCCTTGTGTCAGATATACACAAGGGTATTTTTGCCCTTAAAAACAAACATGAAGGTGAATCCCCAGCTCAGATGTTTTTCATGTGTTTTCTGTTTTCATTGAATAGTCAGAAGCCTGTCATTGCTGTGTTGTGCTCTCAGTCCAGTCTGAGCACATTCTTCACAAAAGATGCAAGACTAGTTATACTAGCAGGTTTCTGAAAATGTCTAAACTTTAAATAGCAACTGTTTATAGTCCAAACATGAATCATATAAGTATGATCTAAAATGCATAAAGATACTGCAATGTATAAAAAGGTATTAAATAAACTTTATTGAGATACATTTAGTTTGAAAAGTTTGAAAATCAAATGATCATCCACATTCAAAAAAATCTTGATTTTATTAAATCATTTATATTAATAATAACAGCTACAAAACAACAATTTGGCAACACTGACATAAGTGGTTCATGGTCAAATAATTTACATCTGTATTAAATTCAACATTCAGAGCCAGTAGACATTAGTCAGCTAGATTAGACTAGTAAATGTCTAACATTTTATGGCTCACTTCTACCAGTTATTCCCTTTCCCATCGTGAGAGAGAGAGGAGGAGACATTATTATTATTATTATTATTATTATTATTTCCAGTTCAAATGATCTTCACTAAATTATGGTTGTGATTGAGCAACAAGTTTTCACTATAAAAGTTATAATATAATCAATACTTTTTTTAAATGGCACATCTTCAGTGTTATAAAAAGTAGAAGTTTTAAAATAAATACAAAAATGTAATCACAGTTTCAATCAAAGATTCTAATCAATATTTGGAAAAGGAAAGATCGTGATTTATATCTACAACGAAGGAATATATACTTGTGGAGTCTGACTAACAGAGAAACTTCTCCCAGTGTTCATGTGTCTGGTCTACCGGGTCCCAAAGTTAGTCCGTCTTAGCAGTCTTCTGCTTCCAGGGGTAAATTAGTTCTCCTACAAACAGCTTCTTGCACAATGCGGCCCAGGAATCCTTAGGGTAACAGCTATAAGTGGGCGTTCGGTAACATTGCAGTACTGAGCTGCACTTCAATGGGTTGATCTGAAGGTGGAGAAAAGACAAGAGATTTTTCATTAATGTTTGCTCATCTGGTACATGATTCATTATCAAACCTTAGAGACAAGTAAATGATGTCCAGTGTTTGCACTGCACAGTGAGCCAAACAAAGCTACTCAATAACCCTCATATCCATCCCACAAAATCAACAGGTCAAACCCAAACCACAAATGAAACCCAAGCATAAATAAACTACGGGACGACGAGCTGTTTTAGCAACAATAAACCTACCTCCATCATCAGGTGAAGAGGAGTTCCTGGCTCCTGACAAAGCACCTTGAATTTAACACCCTCTGGAATACAAAGAAATTCATAAAGTACTTATCAGTTGTGTAAACACATAATTAAGCAAGCGGTTTTCACAGAAGGTTAGTATATGAGGCCTAGAAGTACACTTATAGTTTCACCTCTATCATCAAGTGTTACGTAAGAAGAGAAAGTTACAAAATTTATGACTTCTTTTTATTGATTTCTTCAATGTGATACAGTATGGCTTACCTGCCAGTCTGTATGGTCTGCAGATACGTAGGCCGACGGCAAACAGGGGGAAGGAGTTGATGAAGTCCACACTAAGGTGAATCACTCCCTGAAACAACACCACCACCAGTCGCAGCTACAAACACAGAAACAAGTTACTTACGTTACCGATATATAATTTCTATATTTATGATTTTTATGAACCTTTAAAAAACTGTATTATGATTTCCACAATCATATTAAGCAGCACAGCTCTATTCAACATTGATAATATGGAACTTTTTTTTTTTTTTTTTTTTGCAAATTAGGATATTAGAATGTTTTCTGAAGCATCATGTGATAATGAAGACTGGAGTAATGATGCTGAAAATTCAGCTTAAAATATTAAAATATTTGTTAATATTTTTGTATAAAATAAATATTAAAATATTTACATTTTAATAATATTTTGCAATATTGCTGTTTTTACTGCATTTTTGATCCCATAAATAAAGTGTTGGTGAGTATAAAGCTTTCAACTACTGCTGTCAAATGATTAATCGTATGCAAAATAAAAGTTTTTGTTTACATAATATATGTGTGTGTACTGTGTAGATATACTGTATGTGTGTGTATTTAAATATATTAAATATACACAGTACACACACATATATTATGTAAACAAAAACTTTTATTTCGGATGTGATTGATCGTGATTAATTTTAAAATTAATTGGAAAAAATCATACAGACCCCAAACATTTGAACAGTAGTATATAGGCCATTGCAAGCAAAAAAAATCAGCCAGAGTCAAGAGCTTGAACGTGATAATTACCATATAATAAGGGGTGCACATAGGTTTTTCAGCCTGGTTCTCATAAGAGAACCTGGAGATTTGGTTTGGTCCTCACACTGCACATAGTGTGACCCATTAAATATAACTATATAAAAGAAAAATAATAGTGATAATATTATTGCATTTTATTTAGTTTTTTTTTTTTTTTATAAAATAATGAACAAAATAATAAAGTGTGATAATACTATTATATTTTAAAATAAAAAGGGAGTATTGAATACAAATACAATTATTTTATAGTAAACTTAAAAATAAAGATAAAAATTTAAATAAAAATAAAAATTTACTTTATATATATATATATATATATATATGCGCGCGTGTGTGTGTATGTGTGTGTGTGTGTGTGAATTTTCATCGTTTTCAAATTTAAAATCAGCAGGGTTGCCAGCAAGTAAGTATATGCACTCCTGAGTTTAGCGCTGCCGATTGAAGAACGTCAGTGAATGAAATGTCACAGTTTTGTATTGTGCTTTGAAAATGGCAGCAGGTAGCCTAGATTTATGCTTTCAGTTTGTATAGAAATCTTATACAGTACAGTTTGTCGATCTAAATGGGGTGCATTTCCCAAAAGCATCGTTAGCCGACTATGGTCGCAAGTTCTGTCGTTACCAACATAGTTCAACGATTCGGTGTTTCCCGAAACCATAGGTCAAACGAACATTCGCAAACAGAGTCACAAACTTACGTGGTTGGAACTACAGCTCTCAACCTGTGGTTAGAAGCATAGTTTCTTATTAGTAAGATATATGGGCTTAAATAAATATGCTCTTGGGCGCAATAAGCAAGGTAATATGCAGTATAATCTATATATTCCATTCTATCTAAATATAAATGCATTTTAATTTATGTATTTTAGCACATCCTCAATAAGCGCCGTTTTTGAAGAGTGCGCATGTGTACAAATACCTAAGGGATCCCCGGAGTATGACATAAGAGGGAACCCGTGATGAATCAAACATCAAATAAAGGAAAATGACAGGGAACAAAAAATAGTAAATTAGTCATCAGGGGCCGGTTGCACCAGCTGTACGTAAGTTACAACTTAGCCTAGTTTTGACGTAAATGGGCACTAAGTTACAACTTACGCACTACTAAATATTTTTTCGTTGCACCATTACACTTAGTTGAAGTGTAACTCTACGTATAAACTAAATATTTACGGAAGCGTCTGGTCAGGAGTAACGGTTGGAATAAAATAGCAGACTGAGTGAACTGCATCAATATGCTCTTCTTTTACCCGACAACCTTCAATCCTTTAGGCATATATGATGCTGCTGACATTTACACTCACGTACATATTAATAGAGAGAACAATATGTGAATAAACATACTTTGTTTTTTTAGCGCCTTCACCCCATCTACAGCGCGCCTCTGTGCGCTTCGGTCCGTGTTGCGCATGTCAGATGAAATAATAAACAAATGGTATTTCTTGTTTTTTTTTTTCTTTCAGTATTTATTGATCCTTATTTATTTCAATTACAGTTTCTGAATGTTATTTACATGTAAAATAGCTTACATATAGACTAATGTTATTAATGTATCGTTTTTAATGGACACTTGTTTTTACTGTTAGTATACATGAGGCAAAATAAGTTAGAATGAAGGATAAATTAAAATTCATGGCATTTAATCAAGTTCTGCTGGCGTATTTGAAGGTTTCTATTGGATGATTTAGGGTAAACGTCATATTATGCGACTACGCATTACTTTACGGAGAGCTTACGAACTACTAGCTACGTCCTGCCTTACGATCAATTGGTGCAACCAAATTATATATAGATTTAGTTACAAACTAGCTAGTAGTTACTAAGCCTCTAGTGTGGACTTAACGTTCTAATTTAAGTAAGAACTTACGAATGGCTGGTGCAACCCTGCCCAGGTGCCATGTTCAATACAGCAGCATCTTAGAGATTGCTAATCAGTTAAATAGCAGAAGTTATTACTCCACCACATGCGTGTGACGTCATTAACAATGGCCCTATATTGTTGAACTAATGTGGTTCAAACGACGGAGATGCGACCGTGTTCGGGAAACAGTCGTGACTAGCTAGTTCATTTCCACAACAATGCATTTACATTTACATTTAGTTATTTAGCAGACGAATTTATCCAAAGCGACTTACAAATGAGGACAACAGAAGTAATCAAAACCAACAAAAGAGCAACAAGATGCAGGCGCTATGACAAGTCTCGGTTAGCCTAACGCAGTACACATAGCAAGGTTTTTTTTTTTGTTTTTTTTTAAAGAAAATAAGTAGATACAATATAGAAAAATAGAATTTTTTTTTTTATATAAAGAAACAAGTAGATAGAATAGAAAAAAGAAAGCCAGTGTTAGTTTTTAAAGAAAAACTAGCAGTTAGAGAATAAATATGCAACTATGTCAATCATGTCGGTACGCAAATGCGCAGTCTGAACTTATTTACACAGCGCATTTTTTATTTTGGCCGCGCATGCAGACTTGCGAACCACTTATGTGCACCCCTGCATATAATGACTTATAATGTTCATAAAGACCACATTCATAATGTTCAAAATAAAAAAACAATCATAATATAGTGACGAAACAACAAAGATGACTTCTGGACTTATGTAACATTTTAAAAAATGTGAGATGTAAAAAATGTGAAAATAGACTCACCAGGGTAAAGACGACGTAATACAGGGCAGTGGTGGGAAGCAGGAACAGCAGAATCGTAAAGAGCAAAGTGCCAATGAACAACTGCAAAGGAAGCAGAGCAGTGTCAGCTGTGTTCTGTAGGGATGTGCTAAATTTTTGTATTTGTATTTATGCAGGAAACGTACCTGGTCCAAGTCGTATGAGCACGAGTCAACCCTCTGCCTCAATACATTCCATTTCTTTCCCCTGAAGAGCCGCCACAGGGAGGAGAGACCATAGATCTTCAGACAGTAGAGTCTGACAGCAAAGACAGGAAAGTACAGTTCACAAACAAAAAAACTGTGCTGCAATTCTCAGAAAAGATTAAAAGCCCTGGAACATTGTGTCAAGGGTAATATGAAAATAAAAGACTCAAGACTGTAAATATAAATTTCAAGTAACTGCCAGGATAGATCTGAGATAGAACCTTAAAGAGATAGTACACCTAAAATTCTGCCATGGTTTATGTTCTCTCGTGTCTTTCCAAACCTGTAAAACTTTCTTTCTGTAATGGAACATAAAATTCACTTTTATTCCACACAATGAAATGGAAAGGTGACCTTGGTGGTCCGTGGTTCCAATCCACTTTTATAATAGTTAAACAGCAGCTTGGACATTCTGCACATTTTGCGAAGAAAGAAAGTCATACAAGTTTGGAATGAAATGAAGGAAAGTAAATGAGTACAAAATCTTTATTTCCTTCTATAAGGCCAAATTATAAAGGGCAACACTGCCCTCTTCTGGAAATGCACAAACATGACAATAAGTAACAAAAGCGAATCTCACCTTGCCCCATACACATAAAAACAATAGATGTGGAAAGTGAGGAGGGCCACAATGTCGGATAATACGGAAAGAGCAAAGGTCAATCCCAAGCAGGCTGAAAGTCCAACATACCACAGGATCCTCTCAATGAAAGGAGACATCAGGTGGATGTAACCTGTGGACACAATCACAAAACACAGATGTGATTCATTAATAAGCATGGAATACCATGAAAATGCTTGAACTGAAGATCTACTTACTGATCCACAGATGAATATGGTAGAGAAAGAATCTCCCCAGCACCTGGTCGAGAGCTCTGTTCATCTTCAGTCCAGCAGGAGCTCCCATCAGCCATTCTAACAGCTCCTGTAGCTCTTTAGCCACATGCTGTGAGATAATCCAAGATTTTCAGAAAGACAACATCATATATATATATATATATATATATATATATAAAATCTTTTAAATCTTTGGGGTTAGTAAGATTTTTATTTTGAAAGAATAAAAACATTAATAAGAATAATTACATTTCATGAGCACAAAATCAGCATATTAGAATGATTTCTGAAGGGTCGTGTGACACAAGACTTTTCAGATTTACCAGCACAGGAATAAATTACTTTTTAAAATATATTAAAATAGAAAACAGTTATTGTAATAATATTTCACCATTACTGTTTTACTGTATTTTTCATCAAATATAAATGCAGATTTTTTGAGCATACGAGACTGTCAAAAATGTTAACATTAAAAAAAATCTTACTGATCCCAAACTTTTCCACAAATGTGAGTGAAGTAATACGTATCGTACTTACATCAGCCACAGGTACCAAAGTATCTGCTAATTTGCTTATACGATTCTCCCTATAAAGCCATGAGATGAGCAGCAAACCAAGGGCTATGTCCACAAGAAAAGACACAAAAATGTTCGCTTTTCTGCAGAGGATGAAAAAAGAAGGGTGTGAAAATATGTTTTATTAAATAAAGGAGCAACATGATACATGAATCAGTGACACAATGGTCAGTTGTAAACTAATAACAAAGTCTTTAAAAGAATGAATATCAGATTTTTTTTTTTTTGTACCTTTTTATGACAAGGCTAGTGACTTGGGTTAGAAACATAATTATATTTAGCAATTAATACCTCTTGACATTTGTTAAAAAAAATTATTACCATCCAAAATCAACAGAATGTTCCTGCACAACCGGAGGCTGCAGTTTCAGGACCGCATTTCTAGGACCCTATTTTTTGTGACAGCGCCATCTAGCCAATTCGATTCCAACAGAGGAGACCTGATTTAAACATCAAACAAACAGATGCAAAGACTAGATCCATGGAAACTATTCATTTATTACCTTTCCATCTTATTTTTAATGTAAGAGCTGGCGTGAACTTGGGTGTGCGATGCTGTGCCAGCAATCTCCATGTAGCCTATTTAGCTGTGCAAAACAGTTCATTGTGCTGCTGGATGTTGTAAACTGGTATTTGTATTCAAATTATTTTATATTTATTAACGTAACTTACTAATAAACACACTAATTTGTAGCGCAATTATTTTACCGTTTACTGCACTTTTTACCGTTTACTGTCACACATCAGACTTGAAGAGCTGCTCTGCGGCTAATGAGCTTAAGTCTTGAAGACATTCTTTCCAAGAAAACTTCATTTAAAACCAGAATATAAATAGAAAATATTGAAATTAATTAGGTTAAATATTTCAAGAGGGTTATCACCGGGTATGTTTAGGGTTAGGAGTTGGCTAGGACAATAATTAAGTGTAGCCTATACAATAAAACAACTACATAATAACAACAACATACAGAACTGAACAGAAAGTGCTATAAAATAGTATAAACTACATAGTATAAGTATAAGCTGCTAATACATACAGTATCTCACAGAAGTGAGTACACCCCTCACATTTTTGTAAATATTTTATTGTATCTTTTCATGTGACAACACTGAAGAAATGACACTTTG
>JAFVLL020014901.1:7500-42749 GCA_021397915.2 Tor tambroides | reverse complement strand
CTGATATAAGATGTTACAGTCTCTGTGAGCTCGTCCAGATCAGTGGCAGCGGCTTCAAAAACAGTCCAATCAGTGAGAGAGAAACAGGCTTGTAAGTCCCGCTCTGTTTCATTAGTTCATCTTTTAACAGATCTTAATACAGGTTTTGCAGATTTGAGTTTCTGCCTGTAGGTCGGAATAAGATGAACCAAACAGTGATCAGAGAGCTGTATCTTCTGTATCAAGCTGTATCTTCTGTACAGAATTTCCAAAAAACACAAGTGAAGAAGAAACTGAAACAACAGATGATTCCACGATCGTCCAAGTATATATCGCTGCACCCCGGAGACCTCCAAGTGGGAGGGACTTATGCTGCAAGTAGGTTGGGCAGCTCCAAGTGGGAGGGTAGGTTTAGGGTTGGGTTTGGTGTAGGGTCTATTAACAAAGCCCAACCCATTTGGAGCTGGCTCCGACCTCCGTTTATACCTATCTCCGATCGTCAGTCATAAAACAGCATTAAAACTGTGTAACGTTATGGAATAAAATGTCAACCAATGAAGAGGTAATAACGACTGTCAAGCTTTGGGGTGTTGGTCGACTCCATCTACGTTTTGATTATCGTTCTGAATCCAATTCAGTCTTTTTTCAGCTTTTTGTTCAAAATGTTATTTCTTTATTTTTTATTTATGAAACTTACCCACATTCAAGTGTTAAAAAAAAAATGCATGAAGCTAGAATAAAATGTTTTTGTTTACAAGCAGATACCCTGTTCTTTCTTTTGATGTTTTGTATGTTCAGATATTCATATATATATATCAAAATATATACAAATTAATACCTAAACAGGGACATAGTTGTATACTTAAAGTATGATGTAAAGTACACTTAAAGAAAACTTATGAGTATACTTGCAGTATAAAACTAGTAAACTAGTAGTTTACTGAGAATATGCTTCAAAGTGTACTAAAAATGCTAATTAATTAGTAAACTATCAGTATACCTATAAGTTCACTTTTAGTATAGTTGTAGTACAAGCTAAAACATTGATGTAAACTAGTTGTGTACTCAAAGTTTACTACTGTTATACTTAAAGTATACTTAAAAGTATACTTTCATATACTAGACAGTGGGCCAATTTAGTCCCAAGGAGTATTGAAATAGTACACTTACAAGTATACTACTAGTACACAGATATTTGTATATTTACTACATAAAGTATACTTAAAAATATACTTGAAATTTACTTAAGTATACTTAATAAAATAAACTTGAAGTATACTACTTTTTGGTAAGGGATGCCCTCATGTTATATGTCAAAAGGAAAGAGGATACACAAACTTGAAAAGGCATAAAATGCACATGTGATCTCAACTGTTTCTCCAAGATAGCAATGAGATTAAATGCAGAGCAAATGGAGACTTTAGTGGAGATCTCAACAATGTCCTAAACTGTGCTGAAGCACAAAAGTCTGTTCTTAAAAATCAGATTTCAAAAGTCTCAATATGAAATCAAATATTTCTCATCAAGTACTAATTTGAGCTGTTCCATATTCATTTTATGGCTCTAGTCAGCATAACTGAGAGCTGGTAGATGGTCGTAACTAAACCTTTTGGATGCACTGACTCACTTATGCAAGTGTGTGTGATTACATTTATCAATCGAATCCAGTCTGATTTCAGATTCTGAAAGCTCTGTCTATATGAACCCTAAACTTTGCAATCTGATTCACATTTTCATTTATATGTACATTACATGTATTTCAAACAAAATTTCAACGCTTGCACAATGCATCAGCTGACACGTTCAGAACCGGAGAGAGATGTATAAAAAGATATTTGATTACCTATATGACACAGGCTACCTAAAAATGGACAAATATATCAGAAGAGCTTTTTTAGCAAATATTTGGTAAAACTTCAACCTTATCCCCAGACCAGTTCGTAAAAAGTAAAATGTAGATTTCAAAACGCATTGTGGCGCTGCACATTTGCACAAGTAATTCTAAATCCAACTGAGAAGATGGATACTTTCTTTCCTATTGATTGGTTTATTTTAGGTCTACTCCACTTTCAATCCGAAATTTAATTCGGATTGAGTTCAATTGGATTGATTGAGGTGTTTGAAGGATATTCAATCCTAATTGAGTCATCAATCCAGGTACTAATTGATTTTTTGGGTGCATGTAAACATAGCTACTGTATTTAAATGTTGTTTTTTATCTTTTGTCTTTTTTTTTTTTTTGAGGGCTCTTGAAAGTGTGAAACAGACTTATTGATATCATTGCTTTGCTATCACTAGTCAGACGCTTTTTCTATTTAGTTTGAACCAAATTTTTTTGTCTTCACAAAAGAAGGAGGCTTTATTTTTAAGATGCATATATATGTTAAAAGTATATATGAAAAAGTATATATGTTAAAAGTTTTTTTATTATTATTATTATAACCTTTATATATCTAGAATAAGCACTCTGGGATTAAAAAATAAAGGAGTCTCCTGACAAAGGATTTTGAATTTTGACATCTTTTGAGTTCACTAGCATATAGACGTGGACTAAAAGTCTAAAAGATTTTGATTTCAGGGTATCTTTAAATGAAACATGAATTATGATAGTGTAAGTTCTTCTCTGAGAAGCTTCTCACCATCAGCACTGCAAAGAACGTCAGATGTGAGCAGGAGCACTTTATGGTGTTGTCGTTGATTTCTGTCTCACAGCCGAACGTTGTCCAATTAAGCGTCCCTTCAAAGAAAAGAGAAAGATGAATGAAATTAATTATACAAATTATTTATAGAAAATACACTGGGTTTGTTGATAGGCTCATAAATGAATGTACCTTTGCCATTCCAAGAAACGCAGGACACATTTCCAACCTGTTAAGAACACGTTTATTTTAATTTTGATTTCACAGTGTAATATAATATGTTTTGCAACAAAACCTTCATTACCAGATTTTTCTTTTTAATGGTCATGTCAATATTGTTGGTAAGGTTGGAGATGTTGGCACCCATCGTTATTCCATAACTCTCATTGTTCAAAACAGTGCGAGTTTCAGTTTCATCCTAAATCAGAAACCATAATAGAGCAATCAAATATAAGTGTTTGTCAATACAACAGATCAAGAAACATTTGTCAAGAAACAAGTAGAATTTTTGAAGAGAGTGGGAAAAAACACAGATGCAAACCTTATTTCCCATGTTTATGAATCGTAAAACTCCAACAAATGCACTTCCATTGTTTTCTTGACGTGATTTATCAAAGGCTTCACTGGGAATCTTTACAGACCAGGGATAACCTGCCTGGTTGTTCTCAACAACCTCCAAAAAGAAGAAATGGTGTTGATAAATGTTAATTCCTCTCCAGAGGGACTTGTTTTAATGCTTTTCAGGCCTTACGTTTATCATGTTCTGGCTTGAAGAGTAGCATATGTCGATGTCTTTGGTTGGTTTGTCCTTGGGTTGTCTTTGGAGAACACCAATAACATCCCCCATGACAATCGCCGCATTGGTTTTATTGCTTTTTTCCATCAGCTCCACCAGCGACTCTACTTTTTCCAGGTTTTCTCTGTAAAATGCATTGAATCACTTGGTATTCTGTAACTTAAGCTTTAGATTTGAAATCTGCTGGTAACCACATACTTACGCTGCCTTTTGGGGCTCAACTTTATCTGTGTTTGTCTGTGGTTTGTCTGTGTCGTTCTGCCCAGCTGGCAGATTGAAAGTCATCTCAGGTGGTGGGACAGTTGGCTCGGGAGATGTCCCAACTGGCATGAAACTGGTAGTTGGATCGTTAGTGGTCGTATGGGATGTTGAACTGGTAGTTGGATCGTTAGTGGTCATATATGATGTTGAACTGGTAGTTGGCTCGTTAGTTGTCGTATGTGGTGTTGAACTGGTAGTTGGCTCGTTAGTTGTCGTATGTGGTGTTGAACTGGTAGTTGGATTGTTAGTGGTCGTATATGATGTTGAACTGGTAGTTGGATCGTTAGTGGTCGTATATGATGTTGAACTGGTAGTTGGCTCGTTAGTTGTCGTATGTGGTGTTGAACTGGTAGTTGGCTCGGGAGTTGTCAATCTTCCATCAATGCAGGTCACACACATCCATTCATTCACATTTAAATACAGAATGAATCTGCTTTTTTCATTGCCTTAAACACAAATAAACAGTGGATGTATTTTATTGCAGTTGCCCAACAATAGGTTGCTTGCACATGACGTCATTGCTGTGGCGCGAAATTCAGCTGGAGGGCAGGAAATGATTTTTCTCCATAGGAATCAGTAGCAGAAACTCAAGATGCCTGTGTTTTGCGTTGTTTATGAATGCTCAAATCGGTCAAACAGAGAAAACACAAGGAGATTTTATCGTGTACGAAAATGTGTTGTTCATAAGGGAGGAAAAGTCAAGAAATTGACTGATAAACGCTGTAAAAAGTGGCTTGTAAACCTGCGTCTGCAGTCGGGAGGAGACGAGTCGGATAATGCTCGTGTGTGCAAATGGTTAATATAAGATAAAATAATATATTAAGATATTAATATAGGTATAAATACATAATCTAGGGCTGCCAACTCTCATTCAGCGTGAAACAGTCAGAATTACTCAATGCTAAACGTCAGTAGACACGATGTAAATAAGATATTTGCAGTTCAGAGAGCTTCACTGATTATAACGGAACATTGTGAGATTGCAATAAATTGAAGTGAGTGACAGCTTTTTAGTGATTATACAGAAGTGCTTTTTACTCGCTTTCTATAAACAATTCAGAATCTGAATAAAAGTTTTGTTTTATGTGCTGCTAACAGGACCCACGTACACAAACCCTGTATGCAGCAAAGTGTCAGGAGTGACTGAAAAAGAGAACGGATGAGATGGAGGAAAGTCCGTACTGGTTTAGGCGCTATAACAAGAGAAAGTAAACAGAAAAACACAACATATGTTAAGTGATCCTTATGTTATAAACAGGAGCGATTTTTTTTAACTAACGTTAAATTGAAATACTTGCCTGCAGTGTATATGCTAAGCAACTAACCTTGACTGCAAAGCTATTTTGAAAGTGAATCCCGTATTTATATGATGGATGTGGGATATATGTCACTCCTGAAACTTTGCTGCATGTACAGGGTTTGTGGCCGTGGGTCCTGTTAGCAGCAACTTTTATTTAAATTCTGATTTGATTATAGCCTAGAAAGCGAGCAAATAACGCTTCCATGTAATCACTAAAAAGCTGTCACTCACTTCAATTTATCGCAATTTCACGGTTCCTTTATAATCAGCGAAGCTCTCTGAACTGCAAATAATATCTTATTTATATTGTGTCTATGTGTGACATTTAGCATTGAGTGAATTCTGACTGTCACCTTGTATCTATTTATTTATATCTGTATTAATATCTTAATATATTATTATATCTTATATTAACCATTTTCACACACAAGCATTATCCGACTCGTCTCCTCCCGACCGCAGACGCAGGTTTTTAAAGACACTTTTTACAGCGATTTTCCGTCAGTTTCTTGACTTTTCCTCCCTTATGAACAACACACTTTAGTACACGATAAAAGCTCTTTGTGTTTTCTCCGTTTGACCTATTTGAGCATCCATAAACAACGCAAAACACAGGCATATGGAGTTTCTTCTACTGATTTCTATGGAGAAAAATCACTTCCTGCCCTCCAGCTGCATTTTGTGCATCATCAGAACCACGTGATTGCAAACAACCTATTGACACAATATAAGTTGCATGTTCATCAGTTCACATATTTATTGGCCATATAGTCTAGTCATATTATTGCTATGATTTTGTCATGCTATTAACTTCAAGCACTAAACGAATTGAATTTCTCAAACTAGTGCATTCTGTTTAAACGACTTAAAAAACCCTAATATTAGACCTACAATTATGCTGGAAATAAGAAGGCTGTCACTTCACATTGTACTATATTTTTGTACTATATTGTACTATATTAGTCTCAAACTTACCACTACAGGTGTCATTTCCATATACAGCGTTTTCACATTTCTTTCCAGGATCAACAGGAGGAATTTTCAAGCAACCTAAACAGAACATGACACATAATTCAACATAACTGTGTATGACTGCAGTGTATGATTTGAGATATAAACTTGGAACAGCATGGAAGGTAATAAAGGACCAACTTAAACAAAACATTAATTTTACTGTATATAGTAAAATTACTGTATATATTTTACTGTTTGTTTGAGTGGTTTGAGTCCAGGAGCATTGCTATACATTTTTATAGTAAAATACCACTGTGATATTGTCATAAATTTATTCGACATAATATTTTCTGAGATGCTCGTTACCAATATGAGAGTCATTTTCATTATAATTTTTAATCAATAGTGTCATTTGTGTTTTCTGTCTGCTGTTTAATCAAAACTAACGATTAGCGAATTAATCACTATTGCAAATGGGTTTGCAAAAATGGATATGTCCTGATAATATTTAGGCAATCGTGTCATGCGTGTTTTCTATTAGCAGTTTAGGATAAAATCTACTCACCTGCAAATTAATCACTATTGCAGAAAAGGTCTGAAATAGCTCAAGATTCAGTTCGACTGATTCTGACAAACTTTTTTTTTTTTACAATGAGGTACTTTATAAGACAGAAAACAAAATAGTGCTAGAATAAGTGATATTTCTTGATAATATTTCTGCATTCGTGTCATTCATATTTTCTTTCCGCTGTTTAGAATCAAAATGAACGATTAGAGAATTAATCACTACTGCAAAAATATAAATAGTTTGCGATTCAGTTGGATTGATTCGGACAGTTCGCTTATGTACTGAATTGTCTGTTTGCAGTCCTAACTACTTTACAAGACAGAAAACAAAAATAACACTAGGTGAAGTGATATTTCCTGATATTATTGTGGCAGTCATGTCATGTAATTTATCTATTGGCTGTTTAGAATCAAAATGACTGATTTGCAAATTAATCAATATTGCAAAAATTTCTGAAATAGTTCACGATTCAGTTTTATTCGTTTGGACAGCTCACTTTGCACTTTCCCTTTCTCTCACCGTAAGGGAATACTTCGCAAGACAGAAAACAAAAATAGTGGCATAATTATTAGGGACAATCTACATTTTTTTAAATGTGAAAAACAAGAAGACAGGGTTCAGTATACACATCACTGATGATTCATACTACAGAAATTCAGTGTACACATTAGCCTATTGATGATGCATACTATATACAGACAAGCACATGCACCCAGACGTAGCATGCATCATCAAAGGTGTTTGATCTTTTAATATTATATGAAAATCCTTAAACCAGTCTAACCAGCTAAACGGCTTAGAACTGACGCTGAGTACATTCTCATATGTGACCCTGGACGACAAAACCAGTCTTAAGTCGCTGGGGTATATTTGTAGCAATAGCCAAAAATACATTGTATGGATCAAAATCATCAATTTTTCTTTTATGCCAAAAATCATTAGGATATTAAGTAAAGATCATGTTCCATGAAGATATTTTGTAAATTTCTTACCATAAATCAAAACTTCATTTTTGCTTAGTAATATGCATTGTTAAGAACTTCATTTGAACAACTTTAAAGGTGATTTTCTCAATATTTTGATTTTTTTGCACCCTCAGATTCCAGATTTTCAAATAGTTGTATCTCAGCCAAATATTGTCCTATCCTAACAAACCATACATCAATGGAAAGCTTATTTATTCAGCTTTCAGATGGTGTATAAATCTCAGTTTTGAAAAATTGACACTTAAGACTGGTTTTGTGGTCCAGGGTCACATATGAAGGTCTACACTCAGTGGCACCAGTTCACCAAAAGCCAAGGTATGGTGAACTCTGATGACGTTATCAGATCTTACTGGTTCGACGGGACGACAAGTGTGTGTGTGGAGCATCCAAAGATGAATAACTTTGATCATAACACAGCAAATGAGACCACTGTTATAAGATTGAAGGACTTTTCAAATACTTTTCCAAGGAATTTCCAGTAAGCCTTTCAGCACTAAATATTTCAAAGCTTAAAAATATGAGTAGTGATGTAAATTTTATTTTTAACGTGATGACCAAAAACATTTCTTGTTCATCTTTCAAGGATTGTCCCCATTTTTAAAACTAAAAAGTTTCACAATGTAGGAAAACTAACACTTTTATTTAAAAACATAAAAAAGACATGAAATGACCACTATAACCAGTAGATTTGAGTAGAATTTGCAGTAGAATTGAGTGTTTATATTGTCCACTTTCATGTTTAACATTGTAAAGCTGCTTTGACACAATCTGCATTGTATAAAGCGCTATAAAAATAAAGATGACTTGACTTGACTAGATGGCTGCAGAGGAGCATTTATTGGCTTATTATAGACATTTCCACTCCCTAACAGTTTTTTCGAGCAATTTTTTAAGACATTATCGAATCACTATTATAACTTTTAAAACTCTGTTTGTGCCATTTTGTCTTTTTTGTCACTTTTTGTGCTGAAGTATGAAGTACATATTTGTAGGTAAGATCACAAAGTCTCATGAAAAACAAAAACTACTTCAAATTGCGAATGAGGTTACACTGACAGTGAGTGAAGAGCGCTTTCTTTATAATAACTGAAGCCATCCCATCAGGTCAATGAATCTGACTAAACTTCCCAATGATTCTTTATTTACACTGTGTATCTGCATTGTTTGTTATAATGAGAGGATTTGCATGCATGTAAAACATAGTAAATTTATATTTTTAAAAAACGTATTATATACTGAATGGATTCTCACAACCGGGACTTGTCATTATTTTCAACAGCAATGCCTGCTTTTGGCTACAATGCTCAAAGCACTTTGTAAATAGGTACATGCAATAGAAAATGCAATGTATCTGGCTGCAAAGACAACCGATAAGATTACAGAAGAGTGTGAAATCTTACATGCATCTGGATTAGTGGCATTGCAGGTGGTGGTGATGGGTGTGGTAGGGCATTTGCTAGAGTTGTTAGTAATGGTGGTAGTAGATTGGGTGGTGTTGGTAGGGCTACAAGTGGTGCTTTGACATGTCTGGCAAGTCCCAGTATGATCTGATGTGGATCCTGCAGAATGGAAGAGATGAAATTTGTACTACACAAATTTGTACAACACCAACTAAATATAACAATTCTAAAGTAGTGTAAAATAGCCTGTGTTATGATCTGCTCTTTCTCAGGAACTCAAGAGCTTACAGGACAATGAACACACAGACTTCATTCAAATAGTTTGATTTGTATATACTTTCAGTCTTACCTACGTTCTATTTTTGCTTTTCATCGATTGATGGAATGTTTAGAATTCATAATCTAACCAGCAAAGACGTCTGACAGTCACTGACAGCAAAGATCACGCATGCAAACACAAATGTGTGGAAAGTACGTCTGTACTTAAGTGGGTTTGCATGTGTGTTATACTGCGTCTATCGTAGGACGACACGTACCTGCTGACTTCAGGACTTCTGATGGAAGAAATTGAGATCCATTTGGGAAAAACCACATTATTATGTTTTCAACCATCGCATTCATTCTTACTTCATATTTCCCCACATTGTTTGTTATGTTGAAACTGTATGATTCGCATTGTTCTGGAAGCGAGAGAGAACATTTGAACATTGATTGTTGGTTTAACTTTACAAAGAAATTAACCTGTAGTTGATACAAAGAAAGAGATTGGTTCAATCAACAGAAATAAGTCAAAATATTGTTATATAAGTTGACTGGACAAAAGAAAAAAAGGTTGAGATAACAAATCATGAAAATATTTGGTCACACTTTATATTAGGTGGCCTTAACTACTATGTACTTACATCCAAAAATAAGTACAATGTACTTATTGTGTTCATATTGTATTGCAAAACACTTGCTGCTATTGAGGTGGGATATGGGTACGGTTAGGGACAGGTTTGGTGGTATGGGTAGGTTTAAGGGTGGGTTAAGGGGTCAACAGTGTAATTATAAATGTAATTACAGAAATTAATTACAGATGTAATTACATATAGGTATTTTTAAATATATACTTACAATGTAAAAACATGTATGTACGCAATAAGTACAACTGTACCAAATGATTAATTTAAATATAAGTACATATTAGTTAAGGCCACCTAATATAAAGTGGGACCAATTTTTTTTTTTTACACTGAGCAGCATTGCTAACTAAAATTATTTTAAAAACCTGCTAAAATAAAATAAAATATAATAAAACATTTGATAAAACAGAATATTTCATATGCCTTGGCAACTAACCAGGGGAAAAAAGTTTAAGATGAAGTATTGAAATGACTAAAAATGAAATAAAAATAAATTAAAAATAAATAAATAAATAAAACAGCAATAAAAAAACTAATTATAAAAGACAAATAAAAATGACAAAATTACTAAAACTTAAATTAAATTTAAACTGAAAGCTGTGCATATAAAAATGAAAACTAATTCAAAATATTCATAAATGTAATTGTAAAAGAATAATACTAAAAATAAGACTGTTACCCAAGGAAGAGGTTTGTTGTTTGACATTTACTATGCAAAAATCTCCTATCAGTATTTCATACTCTGGTGAACACGTCACGTTTATAGCTGGAAAAAAACAAAAAAACATCAGCTCAATGATTTTGTCATTCTTCATGAGCATTATCAGAAAATAAATATACAGTATTTGCAGCCATGTAGTACAGTTTATTTCTTATCTACCTGGACAGGTTGATCTATTGAAGCTCTGGAAATGTGTATCTGTCAAAGTCTCACCAATTATCATTATCTTTGAGCAGGCTGCACAAACAAAGACAACATTATAAGTCTCTGTGCACCAAATAACATATTCACTGACATTATAAATGCATTTTTTGAAGGAAACATACTTATCTGAAACGTAACACAACAGACGATCATCAGCCACAGCAAATTCTGCTTTCTCCAAAACATAATTCCCAGAGACAGCGGCCTGTTAGAGACACAAGTTAGATTTGTTTTCTACAGGGATAGGAAATAAATCATAAGTCTGAAATCATTTTCTTATTACATTCTTGAGATAAAGTCCACAGTCCAAGAGTTTGATGCGTCCACATACGAAACCGTTGGATTATGATCCGCAGCTCAGAGACGCTGGACACTGACATACTGTTCATTTGCAAACATGCAAATCTATTTGAGCTTTAACGGTGAACTTCAGTACATGGTTACATTCAGACAGAGCTGAAAACTGTACTCAAGTAATAGTCTGAATAATTACTTGAATAAGAGTAAAAAAGTATTGGATAAAAAAACTACTCAAGTAGTTAGTTACTACTTTGGATCATATACTGAATATCTATAGTCTATTTTTATTTAGATATATAGATATTTAGATCAAATTTACATGCATATATATACATGCAAATACACATGCATATATATATATACATATACAGTACTGTGCAAAAGTCTTAGGCCACAAGTATTTTCACCAACAAAAAATGGTTTTAAGCCAGTTATTTCTATCTTTTGCTGTAGTGTGTCAGCAGGAAATATCAGTTTACATTTCCAAACATTATTTTTGCCATTAATTGTAATAATCCAGTGAGGTTTTTGTTTGCATAAGGAGTCTGACAACAGCCAGTGCTCCACTCAGAGATCTGATCTGATCATCATCCAGTCTGTCTGGAATGACATGAAGAAACAGAACAAACTGAGACTAAATCCAGAAGAACTGTAGCAATGTCACGAATCGGGTCCATGCTATTCCGGACAATCACCACCAGAGGTCACTCACTCACCACATGGACTCTCACACCACTCAGCACACCGTACTGCATTTCCCACAATCCATTGCACTGACGACACGCACCTGATTCCATTGATCACCCAATCACATACACTATTTAAGCACTGGACTTTCTGAGTTAGTTTGCCGAGTATTGTTAGCGTTTATCACTCCCCTAGCGATAGCGACATTACGGAGCCCTTGTCATAGTCTTAGTTATAGTCTTGCCTTGCCGTGTTTATCTTGCCGTGTCTGACCCTGCCCGTGTTTCCTGGATTAACCCTTCGCCTTGCCGTTTGGACTCTGTTCGCTCCCCGTTTGGATTATTGCTCTCGTCTCTGGATTATCTCTCTGCTTTGCCCCTTTGGATACTGTTCACCGATCGCCGACCCTCGCTTGCTCCATGGATTGCTGTGTCTTGCCCTTGCCATACCTGTTTGCTGTGTACAGACCCTGCCTGTGTGTATTGACCATGTTTTATAATAAAGCTTTGCATATGGATCCGCACGTCTCACGTCTCGTCAGCCCCGTAACAGAATACTCGGCCACAAAAGGATCCAGCAGCTTCTCAGACAGACAGTCACCAGGTATGGACACAGCACTTCTACTGTTACGGTTCAAGCAGGGTAACCGATCACTTGAGGAGTGTAAATTTTGAGGGTTAGCCGAGCTCCACTCTGATTTACCGGACTGTTTTTTAATTGATCTGTTTTGCGATGGCCTCAACCAACCGCTGAGATCAAAGCTCCTCCGTGAGGGTCCCCGTTCATCACTCGCTCACTTCATGGACTATGCTTTGCAGTGTGTGGGCTCCTCATTTACTGTGGGTGTCGCGGAGGAACGCGACACCGGGCCCAATTGTGCGGTTGAGCCAGAGTCTGCTCACGCCATGCCTGAGCCTCATCGCAAGATGGCCGCCATGCCTGAGCCTCATCGCAAGATGGCCGCCATGCCTGAGCCTCATCGCAAGATGGCCGCCATGCCTGAGCATCATCGCAAGATGGCCGCCACGCCTGAGTCCCCGGCCAAGATGGCCGCCACGCCTGAGCCTCATCGCAAGATGGCTGCCACGCCTGAGTCCCCGGCCAAGATGGCCGCCACGCCTGTGCCTAGTCATGTCACAGCTGCCACTCGTGAACCAAGTCAAGTCACAGCCCACGTTAAAGAACCAAATCACGTCACGCCTGTCCAGCCAAAGTCTGCTCACGTCATGCCTGTCAAGCCAGAGCCTGCTCACGTCAAGCCAGAGTCTGCTCACGTCACGCCGGTCAAGCCAGAGCCCGCTCACGTCACGACTGTTCAGCCAGAGCCTCGTCGCGTCTCAGCTCTTCAGCCAGAGCCTCGTCGCGTCTCAGCTCTTCAGCCAGAGCCTCGTCACGTCTCAGCTCTTCAGCCAGAGCCTCGTCACGTCTCCGCTGAGCTGCCAGATTTCGTCACCAGAGATTTAAGGTCAGTCCTTCGAGTTCCCTGTCTGATTACCAGTATAATGGACCCACCATTGATATCAGTGCGAGCAGCTGGTATTCCCAGGGCCTCAGTACTGGTCGTTACAGAGACTGTTCCCCTGACCTCAGTACTCCCTGTAATGGCGGTCGCCATTGTGTGCGTGTGGGCTGTACACTGCACTCCTGAGGCCTCTCCGGCCCACGAGTCTGTTCCTGAGGCCTCTCCGGCCCACGAGTCTGTTCCTGAGGCCTCTCCTGTTCACAAGTCTGCTCCAGTGCCTCCAGAGGTGGCGGCTTCCGCTGCAGAACCTCCAGAGGAGGCGGCGTCCACTGCAGAACCACCAGAGGTGGCGGCTTCCGCTGCAGAACCTCCCGAAGTGGTGGCGCTCATTCCTGAACTCACTGTCTGCCCTGTCACGGCCACGGAGGCCGTTCCTGAACTCACTGTCTGCCCTGTCACGGCCACGGAGGCCGTTCCTGAATTCACTGTCTGCCCTGTCACGGCCACGGAGGCCGTTCCTGAATTCACTGTCTGCCCTGTCACGGCCACGGAGGCCGTTCCTGAATTCACTGTCTGCCCTGTCACGGCCACGGAGGCCGTTCCTGAACTCACTGTCTGCCCTGTCAC
Organism: Tor tambroides; assembly: GCA_021397915.2. Classification (NCBI taxonomy): domain Eukaryota; kingdom Metazoa; phylum Chordata; class Actinopteri; order Cypriniformes; family Cyprinidae; genus Tor; species Tor tambroides. Next base: position 28,960 of record JAFVLL020014901.1, on the reverse strand, counting down.
GGCTAAGGAAGCCGTCTGCAAACTCTCACCCTGTCCTGTCACGGCTAAAGAGGCCGTCTGTGAGCTCTCGCCCTGTCCTGTCACGGCTAAAGAGGCCGTCTGTGAGCTCACGCCCTGTCCTGTCACGGCTAAAGAGGCCGTCTGTGAGCTCTCGCCCTGTCCTGTCACGGCTAAAGAGGCCGTCTGTGAGCTCTCGCCCTGTCCTGTCACGGCTAAAGAGGCCGTTCCTGAACTCACTGTCTGCCCTGTCACGGCCACGGAGGCCGTTCCTGAACTCACTGTCTGTCCTGTCACGGCTAAAGAGGCCGTCTGTGAGCTCTCGCCCTGTCCTGTCACGGCTATAGCCACGGCCCCTGAGACTATGAATGTTCTGCCTGCATCGTCTGTCTCTGCTCTCCTTGTGTTGTCTGTCTCTGCTCTCCCTGTGTTTGTCTCTGTTTCCCCCAGATCTCAGACTCTGCCATGGTTTCCAGTCCCGTCGGCGCCGCCGTGGTGGTCTTCCGCTCAGGGCTGGTGGTCTTCTGCTCTGCCGTGGTGGTCCTCTGGTCCGGTCTGGTGGCCTTCTGCTCCGCTGTGGAGGCCTGTGTTCTCTGTTTCTGTTTCTCCCAGGTCCCAGTCCCTGCCATGGTTTCCTGCCCAGTCTGCCACTTGGGTTGGGTGGTCTTCCGCTCTGGTCTGGTGGTCCTCTGCTCCGCCGTGGTGGTCTTCTACTCCAGTCTGGTGGTCATCTGCTCCGCCCTGGTGGGCTCTTGCTCTGTCCTGGTCTCCGGTTCCGCCTGGGTGTCCTGCTCTGCCCCAATCCCTGGTCTTCCCACTTCCTCACGGACCTGGCCCTCCGTCCCTCCCCCTGTTCCGCCTCCGCTCCACCGCCCTCCTGGATTATATAGGAGCGTCTGGAAGCCGCTCCTTGGGGGGGGGGCTATGTCACGAATCTGGTCCATGCACTTCTGGACAATCACCACCAGAGGTCACCCACTCACAGCATGGACTCTTACACTTCACTACAATCCCCATCATTCATTGCACTGATGATACACACAGCTGTTGTTACTGATTACACAGCTGATCTCACTAATCACTCAGGCTTTGTAAAACATGGACTTCCTCAGTTAGGGGGCCGAGTATTGTATAGTGTTTATCACTCTCCAAGCGATAGCTACTCTACAGAGCCCTAGTCATAGTCATAGTCATAGTCTTGCCTTGCGTTTTGATCATTGCCTGTGTTTCCTGGAATTACCCTTCGTCTTGCCGTTTGGACTGTGTTTGCCCCTCGTTTGGATTATTACTCTCAAACCTGGATTATCTCTCTGCCTTGCCCCTTTGGATATGGTTCGCCGATCGTCGACCCACGCTTGCTCCACGGATTGCTGTGTCTTGCCCTTGCCATACCTGTCTGCTGTTTTATGACCCTGCCTGTTCTGACCATGTTTGTAAATAAAGCTTTGCACTTGGATCCGCACGTCTCACGTCTCGTCTGCCCCGTAACAAGCAACGTCTCCAAGACGCTTCAAGAAATCTACCTGCAAAGCCACAGTACTGTGAAAAGTTTTAGGCACTTGTGTAAAAATGCTGTAATGTGAGGATGCTTTCAGAAATAATGCCATAATAGAAGAAGTTAATTGATCCATATATATATATATATATATATATATATATATATATATATATATATACATACACATACACATATACACATACATATATACATACACACACTGCCGTTCAAAAGATTTTTAATGTAATTTATTTCAGTGATGCAAATCAGAATTTTTATCAGCCTTTATGCCAGTCTTCAGTGTCACATAATACTTCAGAAATCATTCCAATATGTTGATTTATTATCAATGCTGTTCTTTTAGCTTTCTATTCATAAAACAATCCTGAACAAAATGTCACAGGTTCCAAAAAATATTAAGCAGCAAAACTGTTGAAAAAACCAGCATATGTTGGTTAGGTATGTTTTGAAGCATGTGATGCTGGTTTAAGCTGGTCATGTATTGGTCAAACCAGTTTAAGACCAGCACATGAAAAACTAAGGACCAGTTTAAACCAGATAAAGACCAGCATAAAACAGCAAAGGACCAGTTTAAACCAGCATCAAAACATACCTAACCAGCATATGCTGGTTTTATCAACAACACTGGTAATAAATCAATATATTAGAATGATTTCTGAAGGATTATATGACTCTGAAAACTGGAGTAACAGCTGATAAAAATTCTGATTTGCATCACTGAATTAAATTATATTTTAAAGTATATTAATTATGTATTATATGTGACCCTGGAGCACAAAACCAGTCTTAAGTCGCTGGGGTATATTTGTAGCAATAGCCAAAAATACATTGTATGGGTCAAAATTATCCATTTTTCTTTATGCCAAAAATCATTAGGATATTAAGTAAAGATCATGTTCCATGAAGATATTTTGTAAATTTCTTACCTTAAATATATCAAAACTTCATTTTTGATTAGTAATATGCATTGCTAAGAACTTCATTTGAACAACTTTAAAGAGGAATTGATTTTCTCAACAGCTGATTTTTTGCACCCTCAGATTCCAGATTTACAAATAGTTGTATCTCTGCCAAATATTGTCCTATCCTAACAAACCATACATCAATGGAAAGATTATTTATTCAGCCTTCAGATAATGTATAAATCTCAATTTCGGAAAATTGACACTTAAGACTGGTTTTGTGGTCCAGGGTCACATATATGTATAACCTCTGACACGGAGAAGAGTGAAAACTCCTCACATGACCGCTACAGAACATCTGAACATAACGAAACAAATGTGCATTGACGGATCTTCTTCCGTCTGTTCTGCAAAATGTAAACAAATGTATATTTCTGTAAGCGTAAATACTGTGAAAATATCAATATTAATTGTGTCTAGGCTGGAACAGGTCGCGCGCCTCTGCGCAGAGCTAACGTGGGTTTGGCGGGTGTTCATTTCATACTTTGTGACAGCTTATTTAATGTATAAATTATAGGCTACATGGTTTAAACTGGTAATGTCATAGTGGTATCATGTACTGTAATCGAATGTAGCCTATCTATACCTGTGGAACCGTAGATGGCGGTGAATAAAGATCTTCATAGCTAGCAAACTAATTTGCTTTCAATTGACTGTAGATCCAAAGCCACGTCTTCAATGCTCTTGATGTTCTTAAACTTTCTGTTACAACTCTGAGTGCGAATACAACTCGCGTTTGGAATAAATTGAAGCATTTTTAACTTGTATTGCATTAAGATAAAGTAACGAGAGGAGCGTCGCCCACAATAACAAAGTAAAAGTACCGTTTTTTCTCTAAAAATGTACTTGAGTAAGAGTAAAAGTACCTATTTTTAAATATACCCTAAAAGTATTACACTGATAAAAATGATTTTTTGGTGAAGTAAATACTACATAAAAACAAATGTAATTTCTACATTAAATAATTTAGTTCAGGCAAAAATTAAAAAATTAAAGTAAATTCTATATTAGTACTCAGTTTAAGCTTGAACTTATAAGTATATTTTACTTGGAATTGTTTGTTATGTTTACAAGGATTCTTTAAGTAAATATCAAAGTCATGATCCCATTGTTCCCATCATGCACTTGGGCATGAATAATTAATAAAGTTAACTTTTTTGCTGTTTTCGAGATTTACTATTTACACAGTTTTATGGTTGCTTTTGTTGTTAGGTTTAGTAACTTACTGGTTTGTGGCATCTGGAGTTGATTTTCTACTCAAAATGACCCATTCATACTCAAACACTATCCACTGATTGTCACCGTCATTGTGTATGGTGTAACAAGTATTGAGGTCTCTGTGTTAATTTGGATAATAATTCTGTTAAGTGGACATATTATCTTAAAAGCATAAAAAGCTGTCTATTTGTTTACTTACATGTTTGTGAGTGAATCACATGCTTTAATAGCATGGTTGTTTTCCAGTGCTACATCAATTGAGTAAATTTTAGAAGCCATGATTGAGTGAAATGTACTTAAGTATTGCAGATTCAACTTAAAATAATTAAGCAAAACGTACTCATCAAACTCTAACTAGCCATGTTAAATTGACTTATTTCCTTTTCTAATTTTACCTAACCTAGTTAAGTAGATTTACTTAATTAAATACTTGCATTTTACTTAAAATTGATGTGTGCAAAAACTTGCCACTTATCAATCTTACTTATTGTTACCCCAAAAATGTACTCAAGTAAATGTAACTCAATACTACCCACCTCTGCATTCATATCCAGTTTATCAAATCACGTTTGCTCAGAGAACTATTAAAAAATGTGAAATAATTTACCCAAAAGAACAAAATGCAATGTGTACATTTCTTTACAGCAAATGACACTTACTTTATTTTGTTGCTTAATAAATGACATTCACACCTTAATAAGTTTGCCTGCAGTGAATAGATGTTTATGAGAGCCACTAAAGGCCTATCATGATGAAGAATGACATTCAGAATAACTCAGAATTCAGAGTATTTCAATGTGTTTTCAAATTATGTTCCTTGAAATGCTATTTTAAATATCCATGCAAATATCTGAATCCATAGGTGGCGTTCAGTATCATTCCGAAGATGCAAATTTTTTTGTAAAAGAGGTTCATTGTCTGAGTATCTCTGGCACACGTGATCACATCATTATGGTCAATAAATCTAATAAATCATTAATATCAGGTCATGTCAGAGATCTGAAAGCACAATTCCACAATAACAGTTTCAGATCAACACAGATATTTGTCAGTTTTTCAGTCAAAATGGCTCTTTTTATATATAAATGTCATTTTGAATCAATCTCTCCTTCAGAAGTGATATTCGTCTTGTTTTGGGGCCTGATTTGATAAGAATATGATCCAATTTAGATCTCGACAAGGCAAAAATGTCAAATTTTAGCAACATTTTCTGAATAAATCTGAAAAAAAAAGATCTAATAGCAACACAGTCAGTAGTAAAACTTATTGGTGAGAATATTATTATTTAGTTTACTGAAGTGTGTACTTATGCTGTAGGGTTAGGGTTAGGATCTCGGTAAACAGGTAATTTCTTGCAACATAGCAATAACTCATTGTTCAATGACAGTATTACTGAAGTCATAATGACAGTAAAACATAGCTTGCAACATGAAGCACCTTGTATTTTTGCCTAAAAGTTAGTCCAGTGTCAAAATCCACATCACACTTACTTAATATGGTAATTACAGGTGGGCTATAACAGAAGGTCAGTTAAATATTTATTTCTTCTCATTAAAAATAAAACCTAATTTTACAGTTTTAGATTCCTATCTGGGGCTAACCTGATGTAGGAACAGATTAGTAAATATTTTTCCCAAAACAAGGGCCTATTGATTTCCATGGTATGAACATATTAGGGTAACTAATTGTGACAGCTGTGTACTGTATGAGAAATAAATAATATTAAATAATAAACTATTTTGAAACGTTTATATATAATGCACACATTTTTTACTCATTTCCCAAAATGTATCAATGCCAAACTTTAAAGTGTAGACAAATGTAGTACAGTATCCTCTCTCACCTAGACACTTGAAATTAAAGACATGAAAATAGCTGTTCATTATAAAATTGTATGCAAATATGTGACCCTGGACCACAAAACCAGTCTTAAGTGTCAATTTTTTGAAATTGAGATTTATACATCATCTGAAAGTTGAATATATAAGCTTTCCATTGATGTATGGTTTGTTAGGATCGGACAATATTTGAAAATCTGGAATCTGAGGGTGCAAAAAAATCAAAATATTGAGAAAATGGCCTTTAAAGTTGTCCAAATGAAGTTCTTAGCAATGCATATTACTAATCAAAAATGAAGTTTTGATATATTTACAGTAGGAAATTTACAAAATATCTTCATGGAACATGATCTTTACTTAATATCCTAACAATTTTTGGCATAAAAGAAAAATCAATAATTTTGACCCATACAATGTATTGTTGGCTATTGCTACAAATATACCCCAGCGACTTAAGACTGCTTTTGTGCTCCAGGGTCACACATAGGCAATCAGTTTTAGTGAAACATAACAATTTAAATAATCATTCTTATTAATAAATGTATTCTATTTTAGGCTACATGGAAACAAATATGTAAATAGGAAATATGTAACACCAGCTATATTGTTATTATATTTATATTGTGGTATTTATTCATGTTTGGCATAACAGACAGACAGTTCATGTAAACGTACCTATACTAACACTGCACTGCAAAAATCTTTCAAAATAATGTCTTTGGGAATGCCATTATAACAAACAGCATGTTTGTAGCATGTTCGCAGTTCAATGCAAATGCAAAAGGTGTTTAAAATGACAACTTTTTAAAAAAATACTAAAAGACTATGCACTGTGCAAAAACTTTAATGAAGAACAGCAAGCAAAACAGAACAACAACAAAACACTCAGAACTGAAGTGTGCTTGATGAGTCCAGGTGTTTATGGTGACTAGACTGTCATGGTGAAAGCTGGATGTGGAGACTCGGGCAAAAAATGTTGGAACTCGCTGGCAGGCTCCCATGTGTCATCCCAAGTTTTGCCACTGTGAAGTATCAGAAGTGCACATATCATTAGAACACAGAACACTGGGTATAGGACCTATGCTACTTAGTAAAGATGAGTTATACTTATTTAGAATATTCAGAATTACAGCTTTTAAGGGTCATATGATGCTTTTTTAAAGATGGTTATTTTGTGTATTTGGTGTAACGGAATATGTTGACATGTTTTATTGTTCAAATAACCATACTGTACATTATTGTAAGACCTCTATGCCCCGGCTCTCTCAAACGCTTCGTTTTCTAAAAAGTCCCTCCTTCTGACAAGCGCAGTCTGCTCTGATTGGCCAACTGACACAGTGCATTGTGATTGGCCGAACACCACAAGCCGCGTCAGAAATGTAACGCCCCTTTCCATAATCGCGAGCTTCAGCTTTCAAAATTATAGTAAAGACAGTTAATAATGTCCTTAGTTTTACCATCAGTTCAAGCCCGAGAGGAACAGAGTCGTGTGACAGACACAGTGATGAAGCTCATGTTTGCACACAAGCCGCGGTTGTGTGACCGTTTCTCCCTCTCTCTCACACACACACGCGCACACACACACACACACACACACACACACAACGCGCAAAATTCCGCATTTAAACAGTCAATAGCAAATACTTAAACTAATAACAAAACATACTTACAGTCGCTGATTCAGAAGCGCCAGACTGTCATAGCAAAGTCAGAATCACCTCCTCTCCTAGGTTCACCAAACGGTCGTCCATAAAATGCGTTGCTGTTCTGTTGTAAGTAATCTTAATGATTCCTAAATGCATCTACTTTCAGAAGGCCAAATAAAGTGCTTTTGCTTTCACCTAGAAACACACAGCTCCTCCCTGTCATGGCTTCATCAACACTACTGCGGTTACTGAAACCACGCCTTCTTTCACTGCGTGAACATTTGTGCGGCGTTACGCAAATATTTCCACATCATGACGTAGACATGTGGGGCGTGTTTGAATGAGCCGTGGCAGAGTCTTAACTTTGATAAAGAATATCTCTTTGGTTTTGAGACTTTAGTCTTTGCAGCTTCAGGGATCTTATCTATGCACAATCAGCTTGTAACACTCCAAAGAGAAAGGAAAACTTGAAATCGCATCATATGACCCCTTTAAAGCAATAATAAAATTTTGGAGAAGGCAAGAATCCCCAGCTATAAGTGATTGGTTAGATTTAGTTTCTAAAGTACACTCTATTAAAAGTATAACATATGAAATCAAAAGTAAAAGTACACATTTTGAAAAGATATGGGCGCCTCTAAAATCAAAGTATGTACTATAAAACTAAATATATTGCTTACTTCTTTACATAATCCTCCCTCTCTTTTAATTTATTTGATAATTTAATATTATTATCAATTGAGGTTTAAAAGTATTATTTGAATTACTTGAAATTAGAGTCTTGATATGAATATGTGACTGTGTTCTGTATTTTTTGTCCCTATTTTTCATACGTAAAAGTGTTTATTTTTATTATTTATTTTTCTTAATGTGTTGGTGGTGGGTATTACCACAAAAAGAAAAAAAAAGTTAACGGAAGAGAAAGCAGAAGGAAAAATGAGTAATAAATATTGGTAAAAAAAATTATGTTTTCAAATGAAAAATTAATTTGTATAATTGTATTAAATGTGTTTTTGAATCGAAAGACAAAGTATTTAAAAAACACACACACAAAGATTGCTGGGTTTAATTTAGAGTGCTCACTGACATTTATGTGATATTTGTATTAAGTGGCATTAACGCTGGCTACTTAACTGGATTAGCTGGAAAGGGGCTATGACTTAAGTTGCAGAATACTGAATAAGTTTTAAAATTTCAGCATGTTTTCATGTTGCATTCAAAGCAGATCTGGCAGTTCTACAGACTCAGGGATAAGGATAGCAACTGCATCTTGCTCCCCCTGCCATTCATCATTGTTCCCCTCTTCTTCATATTTAATACTGCTCTTCTCTTTCTCACTGCCCTTAACTTCCTCATGCATTCTATCACCACTACTGTCACTGTTCTCGTCTTCATTGCAAGACACTACAGGAAACAATTACTGGTCCAAAATCTCAAAAAATAAGATGCAAGTTTATTAATTTGAGTCTTGATGGATGCATTGTTACATTATCTAGTACAGTTTAGAACACAGACCTCATTTGACTGCAATCACATGTAGAAAAGCATTCTCCATTTTAGAAATTTTGCTAAATTATGACAAGTTTAGTGCTTCAAATGCTGAAAAATGATTTTATGCATGCATGATTCACTACTGTTATGCATTACTGGGTCAATGTCCTCGGTCAATGTCCTGCTCAATAAGTAAGCTTCAGAAAATATGATCAAAAATATGATCATCAGCCCCATTTTATTGTCAGTACACTGGCTGCCTGTCAACTATTTTTTAAATTGTGCAAGACACCATTTTAACTTTGCCTACATCATATTAGTCACAGAACAGACTACTTAGCATTGCAATGGAATTAAATAGTTAATAAAACGCGACTTACCACACGGTGCAAGGCAACCAGTGGACTTTCAATTCTGCTTTTCCCTACACACACACACAAAGTAATAATTATTTTAGCTGTTTAAGCACTCACTGGATAGGGCATAACATATTGTTTTAGTATCTTAAAAGGCCAGAATCAGTCACTGAGGCAAGCAAGCAGCCTAGTAATAAAGACATTTTACCTCATTTACTCTTTTCCCAGTTATTTTGTCAAATATGAAGATCTTCTGCCTACTACATTTCCGGCAACCTTAATGATCAAAACATAAGGAAAGTTTATTAAACAGTGAGTGTCATGCTTTGTAGTTGTAGTTAATAGTTATTATTTCATTTGTGAGGTGATCTGTGGTCCTGTCCACTTGTGTCCAAGTGATTTTGTCGATCAAGCAAAATGTACTGGGCTGGGTTTCCCAAAGCCCTCTTAGCTTAAGTCAGAGATTGACATTAACCACAGCCCTTGGACACTGGCCACTTAAACACTGCTTAATAACTACAGAACAACATACTGTTTATTGGCTACCCATGAATTGGCTACCCATGACCTGACGACCTGAATAAATCTAATTTGCCTGAAGTCAACTTTGTCTGAGAGCAAATTTATTAATAGTGTGGATTAAGGTATACCACTGCAAAACAAAACATACCCTTTCTTCTCTTCTTCACATATGGCCCCTCCTGACTGAGGGAGAGATCTGTGGTGATAAGAGATGGAGGAGAGACAGAGGTGGCAGAAGGTGCTGGAGAACAGATTGAGGTTTTTGTCCTTTTCTTCCTCTGTCGCAAAGACTTAGAGCATGACAGTGGAAGAGGAGAAGAGTGTGGAGGAAGAACAGCTGTAAAAGTAGTTGAGGAGGGAGGAGAGAGAGAAGCTGGAGAGTGTGGGGAAGATAGAGGAACAAGGTTGAGTTTAAATACAGTCTCAGACTCCTTTTTGAGACTCTTCATCTGCTCCACGGTGAGGCTCTCCTGTTTCATGGTGAGGCTTTCCGGCTGCTCCATCGTGAAGCTCTCCAGCAGCTCCCCAGTGAAGCTCTTCTGTTTCACAGTGATGCTCTCCGGCTGCTCCACTGTGAGGCTCTCCAGCTGCTCCACGTTGAGGTTCTCTGGCTGATCCACGGTGAAGCTCTCCTGTTTCACAGTGATGCTCTCCGGCTGCTCCACTGTGAGGCTCTCCAGCTGCTCCACGCTGAGGTTCTCTGGCTGATCCACGGTGAAGCTCTCCTGTTTCACGGTGAGGCTCTCCAGCTGCTCCACAGTGAGGCTCTCCTGTTTCACGGTGAGGCTCTCTGGCTGCTCCACGGTGAGGCTCTCCGGCAGCTCCACGGTGAGGCTCTCCGGCAGCTCCACGGTTAAGCTCTCCTGTTTCACGGTGAGGCTGTCCGGCAGCTCCACGGTGAGGCTCTCCAGCTGCTCCTCAGTGAGGCTCCCCTGTTTCACAGTGATGCTCTCCGGCTGCTCCTCAGTGAGGCTCCCCTGTTTCACAGTGATGCTCTCCGGCTGCTCCACGCTGAGGTTCTCTGGCTGATCCACGGTGAAGCTCTCCTGTTTCACGGTGAGGCTCTCCAGCTGCTCCACAGTGAGGCTCTCCAGCAGCTCCAGAGTGAAGCTCTCCTGTTTCACGGTGAGGCTCTCTGGCTGCTCCACAGTGAGGTTCTCCTGTTTTACGGTGAGGCTCTCTGGCTGCTCCACAGTGAGGTTCTCCTGTTTTACGGTGAGGCTCTCCGGCTGCTCCACGGTGAGGCTCTCCTGTTTTATGGTGAGGCTCTCCGGCTGCTCCACGATGAGGCTCTCCTGCTGCTCCACTGTGAGGCTCTCCTGCTGCTCCACTGTGAGGCTCTCCGCCAGCTCCACGGTGAGGCTCTCCTGCTGCTCCACGATGAGGCTCTCCGGCTGCTCCACGGTGAGGCTCTCCTGCTGCTTCACGATGAGACTCTCCGGCTGCTCCACGATGAGACTCTCCGGCTGCTCCACGATGAGGCTCTCCAGCTGCTCCATGATGAGGCTCTCCAGCTGCTCCACGATAAGACTCTCCTGCTGCTCCACGGTGAGGCTCTCCTGCTGCTTCACGGTGAGGTTGCTGTTGCTGTTGTGCTGCTCTGCTATGGGGATGTCATTGTCCAGCTGCTGTGCTGTGGAGGATGCTTTAATACAAGTGTACATTCATTTCAAATCTGTACATATTAACAAAGAAAAATACAAGTATATTAAATAATTATTATTTCTGAACACAAATCTTGCTCTTACCCTTAGTCAAGATAAATTCATATGCCCTTTGCATCTTCTCCAAAAAATTTCTTGTGACAGGAGTGGGTTGCAGATGGGTAATTATTTCTGCAACCCACTTATTTGAAGCCTTTTTATTTTGCTTGCCAATAAATAAAATGGGCTTGTAACCCACTGCCTCAAGTTTCCGTACCTGAAATGAACAAAAACAGTTACTACACATTAGTTAAACCCACTGAATTAATAAATACATTAGTTCTCTACAAAGCAGTTTCATTTTAAGCTCATTTAATGGAGTGCAATGCAAGAAAACGAGCCAAAAAACATTACTGCATCTTGCATTTTATACGAACAAAGTTCAACTTCAGGTAAGGCCAGAGGTACTCTTTCAGTTTCTACCATTGCCAACATGACTGACTCATTATTTGACAGAGAACACAACTTGTTTCTCTTTAGCACAATTTAAAGACAAAGAGTCTTCCTTGTATGAAATAAGACTAAGTTTATAAAGGCCACATCATACTGCTAACAGTCTATGATATTCACTATGTGACAAACATGAGCTTTCAGTTACACTTCAAATAACACTTGTGAAAAAATAGCATTTTACTTACTGCAATACGAGCAGAATCAATTATACGCCCAACATTTCTGCTTTTCTTGACGGATTGCCCCCACTGGCTATCCAGTGACACCACTTTGTCATTTATTTTTTGTTTAGTGGACAGACTTCCAAAGCAGACATAACAACTTCTCCAGCTTGCCTGATTGGGAGTCTGGCAAGATGGGCAGGGCCGGAATTTGGGCCTCGTCATAACTTGACAAGAAATATAAAGTAGAAATATACACAAAAACAAAAAACAGACAAATGTGTTAAAATAAAGAGAGTTTTGTAGGACCTACTGAGAGAAACAGAAAGACGGACAGATTCGACAACTACAGATGTAAACAGAGAGAGAGAGAAAGGGCGAGCGAGTTACAGAGAGACAAGTACAGGTTAAAGAGACGGACGTGGCTCTTAAAAGTGCCTTTGGTTTGTGTGTGTGTGTGTGTGTGTGTGTGGAGGGAGGTTCAAATAATGGAGAATGTTGGAAGCTGGCAAATTTGAAGAACCTGATAAAAGAAAAAAAAATAATCAGAATTGAACTTACATTTTTACCTGTATTTTCTTCATCAGTGTTGGTAGATTGGGCAGTTTTTGACTGTTTTTGAGTTGTACTACGTGCGGGATAAAATGGGCTTGGACAGGTCTAATTTTGATATTTCTGTTGTACCCTTATTTATTTATTTAAGGCAAATGACAGACATAGAAAACAGTTTACAACGTAGCCTTCTTTAGAGAACACTTAATTTGCTTTATTATGCCATATGATGAGCCACAATATTGTTGTAGTTATGAATTAATTTGTATAGTTTATTATTGGTAAGATTTGTGTGTTTACTATATAATTCTGTGTGGATTTTGAACAATTACTGGAAAACACACCAATCTGGCAACACTGTGAGCTGTAACTAAAAACACATCATAACTAAAACTCATACAATTTCCTATGATATTACCTTGCATGATTATATGAGGAAAAAAACAAACAAACTTGAATTTAATTAGCTTACTTAGCTAGCCTACTACACATTTGGTGCAGCAAGTTATATTTTTATAAGGTTTGTTGTCATTTACTGCATCACGAAACTGCTACCTTGCACTTCTAAAGGATCTAAACACAACTTCTTGACTTGATTCAACAGTTTTTGTTCCGTAAATTTAAGGATTGTTCCCATATGTATTAATTAACCGTTATACTTACCGAGTGGAAAATCGCAATGCACCCTGGGATCGCTCCATACAATGACGTCAGCGTCGCTGACTGATTTATCAATAAAGAAATAAAAAATAAATAAAAAAATAATCAATCAATATATCAATATATCAGTATATAAATAAATAAAAGGTCGATTGCATCGCATCGCGCTGATTAATCATTGATTAACCAAACATAATCACAGCACATTAAACACGTTTATCATCATCAACAATACCAAACCAGCATTACTCCGTGCCTTAAAAAATACAGCCAAGGGATCCTGACCAAGCGTCCATATGTGACGAGTTGGGAGGGAGAACGTGTAGCAACACGTGTAGGCAGTGTGGGATCTGATCACGCTGTCATTGGCTGATTCCTTTAGACTCCGCCCACTCCTCCTCCAGCACCAATGAGAGCAGCCGATGCCTCTTTTTTTCCCCCTTTATTCAGTTCCATGACACAAAAACACAAGGCAAACATAGGGCAACGTTGCACATCACAAAGCATGCAAAACAGAACAATAGCAAAAAACAAAACTGGAATACAAGCATATAAATTAAAAAATAAAATAAAATAAAAAATAACAGGATAAAAAAACACCTTATACATACATTAGGGCAGTTACATAAATTTGAAAAGCTTTAGTATTTTTATAAGCTTCTTATTTTGTGATCTCATATTAGAAAGGGTTCCAAGGTATATTTTAAGATCAGTGTTACAAAATGTAATATGATGGTTTCTTTTGAATTACTTTTGACTTATGAATATAAAACTTTGCTAAGATAATTAACAGACTGATAATGTAAATTGTTTTCAAAACCCATCTTTTTCTGATAAACAAAAGTAAAATATTGTGAAGTTCTAAATTAAGGGCTTTGTTTAATTTTTTGTTATGTCTATTTTAAAGTGCACCCATAATGAAATAGAAAAAGGGCAATAGAAAAATAAATGTTCAATATCTTCAACAGATATATTACAAAAGGTACATTTATCACAAACGCTATGAATATATCTGCTAAACGTTGTTAACTAATGTTAACTAATGAACCTTATTGTAAAGTGTTACCAAATTATCTTGGGCTATACTGACACGTTTTTATGTATTTTTCCTTTAGAAATAACCTCCTTTAAAAATGTGCTTGAAGCAAAGCTGCATATTGTGTTAAGGCTTGATTTCAGAGCTTTTATCTTGAATAAAAGTCTATTTTGTCTTGTGGCACTGATAATTTTCCCCCACACTTCACCTCTTTAAACAAGTGAAAAGATGTTTTGATATTATAACTTTCACATGACTCATTATTTCGTCACAGTGATGTCAGATCCTGAGACATCAGGCTTATTATTACATAAACATTCACACCAATCTGAAACCCTGAAGATCAGATGAATCTAGAAGCTTCAAATGCAGACACACTTTAACATGAACAAGCACTCAATGTCAAGAGCTAATATAGAGTAGTGGCTCCCTCTAGTGTCTCTGTAGAGTCATATAAAGCACTCTATAGTGTTTAAATAAATAAAACCACATTTGCTTTTGTGTTTTATCTCTAACTCACTGGCTAAAATAGTAAAGATGGAAATCATCTCTAGGTGCTGAGATAGCTCAAACCAAGAAAACTGCCAGTTCTCTCAAAAATAAATATCATATTTTTTTCTCACTGAAGTGTTTCAAACAAAGCATGTTTTTTTTTTTTTGGAAATGTTGTTTTAATTAACCAATTTATAGGTAGGTTTTGCCCATGTATATTCAATATCATTTTCCATTCTTTTCAAAAAATTATTATGTTTGTTGCTTTGTCACTGTAACTGTAAAACATACCTTTAATCAAATCACACAAATCAGTTTAATTATATCAACATTAATTTACAAGATATTGAAATATGAACTTCAGCATGATGTCCAGCATGAAAGGATACTGTCTGTCCGAATGACTAAATTCAGCCCTATATTTCATATTCTTATCATTGCGTGTGTAATCTTTGTTAATTATAGCTTGATGAAGTGTTGAAGATTGACAGATTAGATTTCTGAATGCCTGTTATATTTTATAGAAAAATACTTCCAAAAATTACAACACAAGCTGTTTTATTTTATTGAATTTTATTTTTTATTTTTATTTTTATTATGTTTTAAAGCATGAACACATGCTGTTAAATGTTTGTAATAACATTAGAAGGTCTGAACAGAAAAGCATCATGACAGATATAAATGCCAGGCTTTGGTTGTAAAGCCAGATTTCACATTAAAGAGCCGATCGATCAGGGGTTTATTGGCCGGAGACACACTGATTGATCCAGCAGCGTCTGACCATGATGTCACTGCTCTCATTAATGGGCTGCTGTCTGTTATTCACCAATTAACATGTATTCCTGCAATTATTGGCCCATAAAGCTAACATGGGCCATCATTTCATTATAAGCTTTGAGGAAGAATCAATATATATTGCATGCATTTAGTTATTTATTTATTTGTTTAATGCATGCATTTACTTAAAGCTTTCATTTGTTTATTTATTTAATGCATACATTTTTAAAATGCATTTATTTATTTAATCCGTTCACTAATATGTTGCATGCATTCATTTATTGCATATATTTATTAATTTATTTGGTAACACTACTTAAAGCCTTTATGTATAATGCATTATAAAGGTTACTAAATGGTATATTGCATAATAATTATTCATAATTTGCATTGTAATACATTATATCTTGTCGTAAATAATTATAACCTAATTTAAAATGCATAGTGTAACAATGAATTGATAAGTGTTATAATGTATTAACTGTGGTTGCAAGTATTCATGAGATTGTACAATGCATTATAAGGTGCTTTACAAGGCATAACCAATGCATTAAAACTACTTTGATAATGCATTATATATAAAGGCTTTAAGTAAAGTGTTACCATTTATTTAATGCTTTTATTATTTTTTTATGTCATTTTATTTTTTGTTGATGTCAGCTTCTCTCTGTCTGTTGTCCTGTCTCTCTGGTATTCGAAGCAGGAGTCTGTCCGATCGTCCAGTGCAGGTTTGAACATGCCCGCAGATCAGAGGAGCAGCTGTGTGTGTGAAGGAGCTCAGAGCTGTCAATCAACATTCAGCAGTTGTGTGGAGTGTGAGAATCTGTTCATGAGTGTATGATAATGTACAGACAGCTGACTAAACTAAATAAACCAGCAGCTCCAAACCAAAGCTTGAATCCTCCTGAAGGGTTTATTTTGCAATAACGATACACATGAAACCTATGAAAAGCTTGAGGCTGTAATATGTTTTAATGTGTGAAAGAAGTCTCTTCTGCTCACCTGGGTTGCATTAGATTTGATTAAAAATACAGTAAAAATAATAAAATATTATTAGAATTTAAAACAGCTGTTTTCTATGTGAATGTGTGTTAAACTGTAATTTATTTCTGTGATGAAGCGCTGTATTTTCAGCATCATTACTCCAGTCTTCAGTGTCACATGATCTTCAGAAATCATTCTAATATGCTGATTTGCTGCTCAAGAAACATTTCTGATTATTATCAATGTTGAAAACAGTTGTGCTGCACAATATTTTTCCATATTTTTTTTTTGTCAATATTTTAAGGTCAGTATATAAAAATATGCATTGTTCAGACTCAAAACTCTGACTGCATGAGCTGTATTTTGTGGGAGTCGTGTATTAAGTCCAGATATTTAACTAACCAGCTCTTTGACTGAACTGTAGTCCCAGAACCGATGACAATCACGTTTAGTTGCAGCCGTTCAATCACAGTGACACTGAATCATTCAGGGCTGAAAGTAATGTGTTCTGATTTACAGTATGAGCAGCTGTGTGCCGTATTTCTGTCGATGCTAAAGACATCAGTGTGAACTGTTAGTGGACGCAGACAACGAGATGCACGGGTCAAATGATTTTCTGCTACAGTGCTGGAATGCTTGTTTTTTAGCCCACCTGATCAACAATAAGAATATACCAAATAAACATATATTGTGTGTCTTTTTACAGTTAAAAGACCATTAAACCAGGGGGAAACTGAATTTTCTGTTAATTTAATTTTTGATTTTGCAGAGCTTTCATCTTTTTTTTTTCTTTGCATTTCTATTTTTTGTAACTTTTATTTTTTAATTTTTAATTTGATTATTGCATTCATGTATTCATTTATTAATTTATTTTAATGAAATTATTTGTTTGTTTGTTTATTGCATTGATTTATTCATTTATTTTTCATGCATACATTGCTGTATTTAATGTGTGTAGTTATTTATTGCACACACTATTTAATGCATGCATTTTTTATTTATTAGTTTATTTTTAATGCATGCATTTATTTATGTATTTATTTATTTGTTTTTTAATGCATCCATTACTTTTCTTTCTTTCGTTCTTTTGTATGTAATTTAGTTGTTTGTTTATTCAGTCATTTATTTATTTAATGCATGCATTTTTTAATGTATTAAATGGATACATTACTTAATGCATGCATGCATTTATTTACTTAATGCATGCATTCCTTTATTTTTTAATGCATGCATGCATTTCTTTATTTAATGGATACCTAATTTAATGCATGCATGCATTTATTTATTTAATGCATATACATTCCTTTATTTTTTTATGCATGCATTTCTTTATTCATCTAATGCATGCATCCTCTGGAAACTGGACCCATTACTTTGAGCTACAGGAAAGCGGTTTATGATATGTGCAGGTATATGTTTTTGTATGCTGATATGAATGTCCTTAGCATGTAATTCCAAACTGATCCGCATCAGTCAGAAATACTTCTCATCACTGATTTAAATCTGACTGAATATCACAGACGGAGTCGTTCTCTCGGCCTCCATGAGATCCAGAGAAAATGAGTAAACATAATTTATGACCCCAGGAGCTTTTAAATGGCCAAAACAAAGCAGCCGCTCATGTTTCTTCCATTAATATTTCATTGGTTTTCTTTTACAAGGTCACAGGGTGGCACTTTACACTGGACATCGGCCACAAACAAATAAACAGCCAGAGAAATGACCATTAGCTCCGTGTTCATCTGCACACTGAGATGATGAAGGTTCGGAGAGTCACGGGTGTCACAGAAAACACGGATGGAAAAGCTCACGGTTCAATGTAAAGAATCAAAACTGGTCATGTGACCAGTGGAAAAACCCGGAGAGGTCCACGCTCACGTACACACTGATGCTATCCGGGAAGATCCTCGTCTCTCGCAGTGTTATTTGTGATCAGAGCGTGTTTGATTAGTGCTGGTTTGCTACAGCAGATCAAACACTAACTAGTGTGAATGTAAAACTGCTTCTGGTTCACAAACAAACCAGCCGCAGTCAGCTATAACATCATGCCACAAGAATATTTAATAAATAAATATATATATAATTATTTTTAACATATAAGTTATATTATATACTCAACTATATATACATGTATGTCTTTATAAAACTATGTAGACATATTTAAAAAAAAATAGATAAACATAAACGCACAACATAATTACTAAAACTTAAAACTCACATGAATATATAAATGCATTTTGTTTATTTTATTTTTAATGTAGTAAAAACATTTAAATATTTCAAAACCAAACTTAAAAATTAATAAAACTACATAGACTATATATTTTTTTACAGAATATGAATAGGCTTGAATAAAGCTTTTGCTAAATGAGTTAATGTAATGTAAGGTAAATGTAATGTAACTAAAACCAGTGTGTTTTTGTCATTCTTCTAGGAGTGGAGACTGTTTGACAAAACATTAGTACAGAAGACCGGGGCTAGTTGTCACATTTGAACTCTGCTGAGGCTTTCTCGGGGTACGTTTGTACACAAGACACAAGCCTTAAACTTCACAACAACAACAACAACAACAACAACATAAAGCTTTGTATTTGCAGGATTATTGCCTACCATAAAAAAAAAAGGAATAAATTATTCAACCCTTACAGGGGGCACATTGTCAAATTGTGTGGGGTAAGTTGTCACAGGTCACAGTGCTGTTTATTGACACTGATTTGTAAAGTATTTCTATTATTTAAAGTAGCCAACATTTGTATTTGTAACATTTATTGGCTATTTATTGACTTGATGTATTAATGACCTATAGTTTAGGGGCAACTGTTTTTTTGTTGTTGTTGTTGTTGTTGTTGTTGTTGTTGTTGTTGGTGTTGTTGTTTTGTTTTGTTTTTGTTTTTTTTCAAATGTATAATTTTATTGTATTTATTTTATTTGTTTGAGAGGTTTAGTTATTTGTTTGCCTTTTTTGATGGATATTTTTGACAGATATTAATGCTCTAATGCTGTTTTCATAGATTTGGGGGTGAAATTGTAGTACTTTTACTATTTTTACTTTTTTTTAAATTTCATGTTGTGTGAATTTTATTTATTTATTTATTTAGTTTGTTTGTCAGCAATAATATGCTGTTTGTTTTTACTTAGCTATACTTTGGGGCAAATTAATTTCATTTTACTTTTTTATTTTATTTTGAGTTGTGTATTTTTTATTTTCTTTTTTATTTATTTTTATTTTCTTATATGTTTTTGAGAAAGACATATATATATATATATATATATATATATATATATATATATATATATATATATGCAGTTTGTGCTTAGCTATACATTGGGGCAATTTTATATTATTTTTGCATTTTTTTATTTTATTGTACATTATGTTATTAAAAAAACTAATAATAAAGACAAACACACAACAAAATTACAAACACTTTAACATAAAAAATATATAAATGCATGTGTTATTTATTACATTTATTTTCAATGTAGTAAAAATACTTAAAAATTAAAATATTTAAATAAATGTTTATATTCTTGATATATAGGCTATAGTGAAAATACAAAACCTGACTTGAAAACCTGAAATCAATATAGACATCTAAAAATAACACAAACACACACAACAAAATTACTAAAATTTTAACTAAAATTAAAATTTGTATTATTGTTTTTTTTTGTTTGTTTGTTTGTTTGTTTTTTTTAGAAAAAAAATTGTGGAGAGATTTTATTTATTTATTTGTTTGTTCTGTGGATATACAGTGATATTATGAAAGCTGTCCTCTCTAGTAAACTTGTAAAGTGTCCAGATGCAGTTTGTCTTTAGAGGTAATGATGTGAACAGGTTTGTGTGCTGGTTAGTTTGGGGTTGAGACAGGACACAATATGATTATTATTAGTTATTATTAGACGGGTCAGACTGATGAGTGTGTTCATCTTCAGTCCAGACGTGCCGTCATTGCTCACGGTGACATCATGTCCGGGGGATTCGCTCGCGTCTGCAGACCTCCTGGACAGAGACTCACAATCACAAAAGACACCTGAACCGGGTCCGTCTGGTACCGCAGTAAGAGCCTGTGATACCGCGGTAAAGCGAGGACAGATCCTTCATCACGGGGGGTCTGAGAGCGACACCCGCGTGTGAAAAACCCTGCGGTTTAAAACACAATAGAGAAAAACAGGACAATAGTGCAGGAATGTGAGACAGAAGATGAATGAGAGCCACACACACGAGACTGAGGTGTTAAACATCTGCAGTCATACAGGAGGACAGAATAAACCCTGTAATCATACACCTACACCTCAGCCTTAATAACTACTGACACTGATACACGGTTATTAGACGTAACTACAGCTAAAATCATTCAAACACACTTCATTACTTGAAATGAAATAAACATTCAGTGAAATAAATAAAGGCAATGTTTCTGATTTGTTTAGTTTAATTTGAAGTACTAAAATGGCTAAAACGAACATAGAAATTAATCAAACTGTAACAAATAAAACTTTCAAATAAAATTAAGAAAAGGTTAACAAAATAAATAAAAGCATGTTATTTATTTAACATAGTGTTTACATTTAAAATAATTAAAGTATATATATATATATATATATATATATATATATATGTATAATAAAAATGATGCAAACACACAACAAAATTGTAACAAACTGTAACATAGACTACATAAATGCATGTGTTGTTTAATTAATTTCAATATTTTGAACTTTTAATATTTATTTAAATTTGTTATTATTTTCAATATAGAGGTAATATAGTGATTTTACCCCATAAACCCCATAAATATTTATTTGTATTTATTATATTATTATATTTATAAAATATGTATTATATGTATTTATTTTCAGTATATTGGCTATGTAGTTATATTACACAAACTGACTTAACTGAATAAAATGATGAAGATACTTGGAAAAAAAAAAATAAAATAAAAATGATGGCACAAACACACCAAAACAATTACTAAAACTTTAACTAAAGTTAAAAATAAAACAGAAAATACATTTAATAACACATAATAAAATAACTAAAATTAAAAATAGATATTAAAAAAACTCTTAATCTATATGATAAAATA
>JAFVLL020014901.1:0-2500 GCA_021397915.2 Tor tambroides | reverse complement strand
GTGGTTGCTTTGGTGTTTTGATTTTTTACTAGGGTGTTGTTACATGGTTGCTCTGGTGTTTTGACTGGTTACTAGGGTGTTGCTATGCAGTTGTTATAGTGTTTGTGTTATAGGGTTTTTTTTATCCTGTCTCATGTGAGTCATCAATACAAACTATGAGCAATGTTTCTAGTGAAGATTCAAACACCACTAAATATTTTGAAAGTGTGTGTGTGTGTGTGTGTGTGTGTCAGTTCCATTATTTGATTGAAATGGACTTCAAAGCATTATTCTAATGCTTAACTTATTAACCTCGTGGCAGAGTTTGATATTTTAGACCTGGCATTATGAATCCCTCACTTGTGATTATCTGTCCAGATTTGCTTTCTAATTTGTTGAATTATTTAATGTGTTTTAAGACTGGGCTGTTCTGTGTGTTGAATGTGATGTGTCCTGAGGTGTCGATTAACGAGCGAATCATGTGGATGTGTGTTTGCACACTGATGCGCTTTGATGTTGGGTTTATTTGCCATCAGCATGTCTATCGATCGGCTGTTAGATAGTGCAGCTCACATCAAAGACTAGTTAACAGCGTCACCTCATCACCCGAGAATGAGGTGAAATGCTGGTCAGCGCTCACGCCACACACATAAACCACTGTTTCACTAATCGTATTGACTTTGTGTGTGTTGTAAAATTAACTGCTTATTGTTGAGAAGACAGCAGTAAGACTCTTGCTGAAATATCTTGCTTCTCAGACGTTTCAAAAAAATTCAAAACACATTTAAAAAAATAAGCATAATTAAAAACTTATATAAGTTTTTAATTATGGATAATTATATAAATTATCCAACTTATATAATATCGTGTTTTCCTTGGTTATGTTCCTCTGTTTTTTTTTTTGTTTTGTTTTTTTTTGTTTTTTGTGAATAAATGATGACTTTTAAGCCCGATTTGTGACCGAGTTGTTTGCTATTCTTATAATTTAGCATTTGTTTTTTTTTTTTTTAGTTTTATGCAATATATTTGTTTTACATGTGTTTCTACATTTTTGTTTCAAGCTTATTAGTTTTGTGCTCCTTCACCGCAATACTTTTGGTGGAAAATTGATCCCATAAGATCTCAACAATGTCTCAAACTGTGCTCACAGAAAAGCCAGAGAAGGCATAATATGAACTCAAACATTTATCATCAAATGATCTGCTCTCCATATTCAATTTTTTACTCTATACTCTAATTGTAAGATATTTATTGACTCATTTGTGTCTGCGCTACAAAAATGTGTTTTAGGTTACCTGAAAAAAACGTATTTAATCTAAATGAACTGGCATTCAAGTCAAAATATAATTTAATATGACTAAATAAACTCGGTTACATTAGAATATACAGATGGAAGTCATTTCTAAAGTGTCAGATTAAATAAAACGTTTCCTCTTTTTTATAGTTTTACCAGAACATTGTAAGAGAATAGCTGATTTATTTCAATGAATAATCACTACAGGCAATTTTCTTACTCAGTATTTTTGTCTTGTTTTCTAGTGTAAACATTCTTAAACCAAGATACCTTTGCTTAAGAAGCAAAATAATTTATTTTCTGAAAAGGTTTTCAAATTTAGTGAGTTTTGCTTAAAACATGAACAAACATCTGTCAGTGGGGCAAGACAAATAATCTTAATTCAAAGTGGAAACAAACTTATTTTTCTTTTCCTATTTGGGGCAGATATTTGTTCTTGTTTTAAACAAAAACTCATTTAAAATTCAGACAAAAATAGTAAGTAAGAAAATAATTTCTGGTGAACAATACATCTGTCCTCTTGTTTTGGGCAGGATGGGTTGAACGGTTTATAACCTGAACCACAGTGTGATTTTCCAGACGAGCTGACGTTTGGTCACACACGCTTTACTGGAGCGCAGCAGGTGATGTCATGCCTCATTCTGTGATGTGGTTAAATGTTCGACTATCACCTCATGCTCAACATCATCCTGCCTGACACACGGTATTTCCCCTCAAACACGCACTCATCTACGGCTTGTGGTTAAAGTCAAACACAATTCAGCAGAGCGTTTTCAGAAAAAACCTCCAAAGAGCATCTGTTCACTTCAGTCGCTTGTCTGTAGATATATCAGATCAGGTGTCTGAAACACTGCAGGATCTTTGTTTTCATGTCTTTTAATTCAAAAAAAGGAAACAAGCTTATTTTATCTTACGCCATTGGCTGATAAACTCACTATTTTGGTAAATTTTTCCATAAAACATTTTTTTTTTTACTTATGTATCTCAAGTAAACGTATCTTGATTTTTTAGTTAGGTTTACTTTAGCTTATTTTTGCACAATATAAAATATAAACAATAAAAAGCTAGGAAATATACAGTCCAGTAAGGTTTGCTGAAAATGTGTTCACCCTCAGGTCATCCAGGATTAGGATGAGTTTGTTTCTTCATCAGGTTTGTAGAAATGTGTCTCTGCATCAGTATCTCAGCAATGGATGCTCTGCAGTGAATGGGTGCCGTCAGAATGAG
>JAFVLL020014900.1:0-57248 GCA_021397915.2 Tor tambroides | reverse complement strand
GCATAATCTCCGTATTATTACAGGTGCGTGTCACGTTATTCATGTATGTCACAAGCGCATGCGCACTTTGGTCAGAGCGGCAATACTGTGATTAATGTGTTTACATGCCTGCATATTTCGATTAAAATCGGCGTACGCCACCTATGTTAATACGATTATGCTTGCTGCGATTTTGAGCTCAATCGCATTATTTAGATCGAAGTATTGCGTTTACATGAGGTAAAGATTAATCGCAATATTGTCAAAATCTAATTATAATCGCATTAAGAGGGTCCATGTAAACGCACTCAATGTCAACACACTTAAGTGCACTTGTAATGATGTCAAATTAGAAGTTTTACTTTAAAGTACATTTTAAATAATCATGTTTGGTAACACTTTAGTTAGGGGGCAATTCTTTCTATTAACTAATTGTAATTTAATCTATCTATCTATCTATCTATCTATCTATCTATCATTAGTTCATTTTAAAATGTCATGTGGTGTGATGAATAGATTTTTAAAAGTATAAATATTCCTAGTATCTCAGTTACTATGGGCTCCTAAAATCTGTATGCATAATAATTAGAGAAGAATTGGGGAAACAATGTTTAAAACAGCTTTCAAGAATTGCTGAAAGTGCTTGAAATTTCATGTCAATTACTCACATATCAACGGCTTTCTATTATTTAGATTTCTTTATTTTGCAGGCGCTACAAAAGAGGAATACAACAAGCGATTCTTCATAAAGAAGCAATAAAGACGAGAAGCAGGAGATAAGCTAAAGTCTCCAAGTCTCCATTTGCTTTCCAGTTATTCTCATTACTGTCGAAGAGAAACAAAGAGACCTCTTTCATAGTTTTCTTCCCTATGGGGTACAACACCACCTATATTAACATGACATGATGTTGTTCAAGTAAAGCACATTAGGCTCCTCCTCAGTATAGTCTTTATTTATTCAAAATGATCCTGTGATAAGATTGGACACCAGACCCTTCTCGCATGATCCTTCTACATATGGCAGTGATACAGCAGGGATGTGATACATCACTGGCGGCCTATATTTAGCTGTACCTTTTGTCACTAGCAGTAAGCGTTTATGTCGTCTCGAGTAAGTTTAGCAGGCCTGTGTCCTTTCGTTGCATGACTACGTGCCGAATGTGATGACTCTATCCCTGTTGCCCGGTCCAGAGTGCTTTGTTAACAGAGGGGGCCAGCATAAATCAGGAGTAGATTTCAAGCAGACAGCGATATGATTCAGCCATAAAATAACAGCGGGCCAGGAGAGAGAAAGATGAGGACATCAAAGAGCGGGGCAGTAGATAAGCTCTGACCTGCTGTGGGTTAAAATTTAATCTACAGAGATTTGGGCTCTAAAATAGACTACAGGATGCATACTAAAGCTTCGTGGGTGCGGTTGTGTGTTATGTAAAGGAAGAAGTAGGTCAGAGACTTTATGACTAATTATGTTTACAGAAGTTTCTGTCACGGGCTGATGTGTCATTGATGGTATCGATATTTTTACAGATACGTACTCCGGCTAGCACATGTTTTGTTTACAAAGTCTTTTCCTGTTGGTCAGGACTTAGATAAATGTTAAGACACATGCTAAGTATGCTAAGTGCCTCTATATAACTTGCAAAAGACTATGTTTTTTGACAATTACCATGATATACCTTAGTATTCTTTTAAGCACCTCGGCATGCAATGTAAATACCATGGTAATACCCGATATTGGGTACCATCTCTCTAGCATTATACAACCACAGCACTTTTTCTTAAGAGAAAGTAAGAATGAATGAATTAATGAATATTTTTATTCTATAGTGTCTTTCACAGTGCATGACAGGAAACAAGTAGAACCGAAACAAAATGAAGAATTGCAAAAAAGACAAACTACATGACAAACAATGACATGGGAGGAAAAAAGACATTGTTGATTGCAGTCACAAGAAAGAGTCGAACTTAAGCATGAACATTTCAATAACCGTGAACAAACAGATGCATTTCAATTGTGTTTTGAAAGGAGTAGAGATTTCACTGAGATGCTGTGGAAGAGATTTCCAGTATCTAAGGGCCGAGGCACAGCAAGACATCTGAACTTAAAGGAACCGTTAATAAACTGTCTCCGGAAGGCCTATGTGTGCACACCAAAAGCAAATCTAATTATTTGCAGGAGTAGATTACATATAAAGTCAATGCGAAGACACGAATTGATGCAAATTCGGGCTGCGAGACGTGTTTGTCACGAGCGTGCAATATTCGCCTCAGTCGCATCTTCAGCGCAAGTTGAAAGTTTTCAATTTGAGCAGAAATTCACGTGACGTGTTGTCGTGCAGGCCAATCAGAGAAGAACTTGTTGAAACGTCCAGTGTCAGAAAATGTTTTTTATTGTTTTTATGTTTTTAGTAGCGCAAGTGACGTGAAACACATCCAAGTAATCTAGAGCGAGTAACGCGATGCAAATATTTGCTTTTCTTTTGGTGTGCGCACACCAGAGTCCAACCAGGAGAGTCAAGATAATCGGATTATCCAATACTGTTGTGTAAAACTATGACAGGCTTAAAACAGCAGAATTCTGCTACAGAACAGCAGAAAAGAGAGAGTCTTCACAGAAAGGATATGCTCGAGGTATAGGGTCGCTGTGATTTGCGGGTGCAGTTTGTGTTTAGTGTGGTTAGTTGCAGGCAGTCAGGCAGCAGATCGGCCAGGCTGGTGGAGCACTTCAGTCATTTTGTGGTCAGAAGAACATTTGCTTATCTCACTGAGAGAAAAATGTGTGTGTGTTTAAACGCATGTGGTCATGGCCTGGTTTGAATTGTCCTGATTAATCATTGTGTCACAGCAGTAGAGTGCACTGAACCTGCATGAGGGTCTAGATCAGAAACTCTGTAATGAAACAATGCAGCTTTATTAGTACAAGAAAATAGAAGAAGAATAAAAAAATTGTCATCCTTTACTAGCCCTCATGTTACTCCAGACCCTGAACAACATCCTAGACATTTTCAATACAATAAAAGTGAACGAGGGCTGGAGTTGTTGAGGACTGAAGTTTTACCAAAAGTCATCATAAAATTATAATAAAAAAGTTGTCCATACAAGTCATGCACAAGTCTTCTGAAGCCATAAGATAGCTTTGTATAAAAACATTTAAGTTTAGATCTGAAATTTAAGCTGTTACTCACTAAAAGAAAAAATAAAATAAAATACAGTATTTCAATAAATTATACTATTCTGGTTATAGAGTTGAAACCCACTTACTGAAATATCCAGTTGCAATAGTTAAGCTAACAGTGATTAATGACAAACTGTCATATGACTTGCACTGTATATAGTACAAAATTCATATGGAACATTTTCATTATGCTTTTATGCTGCTTTATCTTACTTTTTTGTCATATATTATACAAGTTTTATGAGTACATTATAACAGAATTTTTATTTTTGAGTAAACATTCTCTTTAACCTACTGTTCAATGGTCTGGGGTCAGTCAAATTTTTTTAAATGTTTTTAAAAGATGTCGCTTGTGCTCACCAAGACTGCGTTTATTTTATTAAAAATACAGTAAAAACAGTAATGGCTGTGAAATATTATTACAATTTAAAATAAATATGTTCCTTTGTAATATATTTTAAAATGTAATTATTCATGTGATGGTAAAGCTGAATTTTCAGCATCATTACTCCAGTCTTCAATGTTGAAAACAGTTGTGCTGTTTGCTTTTTTTTTTTTTTTCTCCAAACTGTGAAACATTATTCGGGATTCTTTGATGAATAGTGAAAACATGTTAAGAAACACATATTTTATCCATACACTATATTTATCCGCTTTACTCAATGTCCGATATTGTGTGTGGGGGTTAAATGTGTTGTAGTATGTTGAAACTTGGTTTGTCCGCGAGCAATTCATTGTTATGGTGTCCAGAAACTCTTGTCATCAACTTGTATAAACAAAAGTAGCACTGCTGCTCAGTTCATCTCGTATCAGTTAACCAAGCACTCTATGAAGGAAAAAGCTGCGACAGCACACATCTCCAGCACATGCATTAGGACCATGCCATGGGAACGTACTCAGGAAAGTGAGGGAACTGAGAAAAAGAAATAGAAGAGATGAAAGAAGCCATCTTGGTCTTGTTGATCCTCTTCATCCATCACAATCAGCACCAGGTTCAGCCCCAATTACACTGCAGGCCATGTGCTGATTGTTAACACTGTGAAAAACGGAGGGTGAGGTGGAGGGGTGATGATAGAGAGATGGAGAAAGAGTTGAAGGGTGGAAAAGGCTAGGTCATCTCTCGGATACGAGACATTTGGCCTGTACCTTACACGCAATCATCCATGTATATATGAAATTATGATTAAATTTAAAAATCTCATGTATCTTCTTAAAAATGTGTCCAAAAAAGACTGATTGTCCTGCTTTTGGAGAACCACAAAGAACTTTTTTCAGCTCTTTAGAAAATCGTCTATGCACTGGTGCCATAAAGTAAACAAAACACAGTTCAAAACCCATTTTATTTCTGTTATCTGATGTGCTTCTGAGTGAAACAGGATATTCAGTGAGAATGATGAAAGAACTTTAAAACTGGAGACAAAATTAAGCCCGGCCTGGAGGGGAAGAACTGAAAAAGTAAGAACAATTTATAACGTCAGTCATTTACAGCAAAGCCTTCTACACACTGCACAATTTTAGCAATCCTATAAGACCTTTGCAGATCACACTGTGCGACATGGATCTAATGTAGACATGTAGACCGTACGATGATGACCTATTGACTCGTACGCTACGACGCAAGTTACTATTGAAGAATAAAACGTCATTAGCATGTGCAAGTGGCAAACAAAAAGAGCATGATGGATACAACACTTTGGCAGTTGTAGGTTTTATGTGTGCTGAAAAAAAATAGAAGCGGTGAAAGAGGAAGGGATAAGAACTTGAGCTTAGCAGTTTTATGTTTTAGCACCATGTCGCGTTGATTTCATGTCGCATTTTTATTGGCTGGTCAGTAACGTGGGTCGTAGCAGCAAACACATGTGCGATCAACATGCTGAATTTCTGACACTGTCAACAGACGTCTTTGACCCTCACAGTGCCAATATTTCATCTGGGACAGCCAAAAATCGTCAAGTGTGTTTCGGGCTTAAGAGGCAGAGCAATTTATTTAATAAAGGGAAGGAATTGAAGGAATTTTTATAATTAGTTAAAAGTTCTATTTAACTTGCTGGATCAGTTTATTTCCATTTTAAGTGCTATGCTTGATCTGCATGTTTGCTTGATAGCAATTATTCACCCAAATATGAAAATTCTGCTTTCATTTACTCACCCTCATGTCTTTCCAAACTCATTAGACTTTTGTCTATCTTCAATACACAAATGAAGATATTTTAATAAAACCTGAGATGCCATTTAAAGTTCATACAAACAAAACTTTGACGGTTCAAAAAGTTCATAAAGAGTTCATAAAGGAAATCCATATGAACTGAGTGGTTTAATGCAAGTCTTCAGAAGAAACATAGTCACTTTAAAAAGATTTAATTTAGTGTTTGTCTACATAAAAACATTAATAAAAAGAAGCTTAAATGTATTTGCTTGATGTGCAAGAACAAACCTGATTGGCATTTGTGGAAGCGAGATATTGTCACGAATCCGGTCTGTGGCCTTCCGCCCGATAGCCACCAGAGGTCGCCCTTCCATCGAATTGACTCTTGCACTATACTAACTGTTGCACGTCACCCCCAGACTACATTTCCCAGCAGCAATTTCACTAATCACACACTCACACCTGAGAACTATCACACAATCACACACCCTACATAAACCATAGACTTCCTCTTCCTCTCTGCCATGTATTTTTCAGCGTTTATTGCACATCTTGTGATAGCAACATTATGGAGCCAGTTCTGTTCTGAGTTTCTAGTTTAGTCTAGCCTTGTCTTGCCTGTTTTCCCGTTTGTAGATCTTTGCCTGTGTGTTTTGGATTTACCCTTTGCCTGCTGTTTCGGATTGTGTTTGCACCTCGCCTGGACTATTGCTCTTGGTTATCGGATTCCTCTCCTGTCAAGCCCTATTGGATTACGTTCGCCGTTGACCGACCCTCGCTTGTTTCTTGGACTGCTCTTGTGTCTTGCCCACGATATACCTGTTGCCATTGTTTGATCCACGCTTGTTTCCTGACCACGTCTTTGTCAATAAAATCTCTGCAGATGGATCCGCTTGTCTCATGTCTCGTCGGTCCCATAACAGATATCTTCATTTTTTGTATTTGTGTAGCAGAGCTCTCATGGGTTTAGAACAACATGAAGGTGAATAAGTGATAGCAGAATTTTCTTTTGGCAGCGGCTATTTGAAAATAGTGCAAATAGCGATAGATTCATTCTATTTCCACTAAGTGAAAATAGCAGTATTTTATTAGCATATTAAATATTTTATTAAACTAAGTGCAAATAATGATAGATTCTATTTACACTATGTAAAAATATCAGTATTTTCTTTGCAATAAGTGTAAATAGTAGATGCTGTTTATACTTTGGGCAAAAAAAATGGCAGATATTTGCACCTCATTATTGTAGTACATTATAAAATAGCATGCAGTAATAACATATTGAGTGTAAATTAGCCTATCTGATTAACACTTTACCCGCGAGGCACTCTATTTATATTTTTTAAAGATTTCCTTCATTTTATTGAAAACAAATGTCTTTCCGATCTGATATGTGATGGGAAAAGAGAGAACAAAGAGTTTGACAAAAGGTGGATTCTAACTCAAGACGATCACGTCAAAAGATGCCGTATGCACTTTATACAACATGCATTTTTGTAATGTTGTCTACGCCAAACAGACATTGGTGGGGTAACAAGGTAGGCTATTTGCACTTAGTGTTTTCTTTTTTGACTGAAATAAGCCCCATTTCTTTAAATTCCAATCATAATCATGATTATTCCTTAAAATCCAATCAAATAATCAACTAATTATAACTCACATTAGGTTCTTTGTTGAAGATAATGTGCTGCAAAGAACCATTGAAGAACTAGATTTCTCTCTTAGTTCTCTTCTCTCTTATCCATCATTCATAACCATCCTCAAGTTCAGAGATTGTTTGCTAAACCTGTGAACTTCAGTTCAATAGAAAAAAAATTGAAACACAAGCAAGAAAAGCAATTTTGTCAGGCTGGATATCACCACGTTTTTGCAATAAGAAGTTGCACAGGTTGGACAGGCCTAGCCGAGTGCAGCGTATTCTTATCTTCCTTCATCTTATTCCACTGAAATCTGTCATGTCAGAATGATTCCAGCAGTCCGATCACAACCTCATGCTGCGTTTGGCAGCATTTTTCGGCCTGTTTAAGTGTTATTTACTGATTATTTGTATTGTTTTCATGTATTTCGCATTCTTGCATTTCTTATACTGCAAATTGAAAACTTACGCCTTGCTTTCATTTGCCCCTCTGGTTTGAATTTCTCTATTTTGCTCTTCATGTTCCCAAGTTTAATGAAAGCCGCCTGTTCCCACCAGCGCTGGTAATGTAATCTCACTTCACTGAGTTTAATAAGTAAAACCAACTGACTTTCTGCAGTCTTACGTGTGAGTGTGCGTTTACGTGTGCGTGCACAGGCACACATGCGTGTGTTTCATAATATCGGTGAATTAGGACTGACTGTTGCAGCTATATTTAGACTGTCTTGCACCCCACGTGGAGGTTTTCTCCTCTTCATTCTCTCTCCTGGCTCTGTTTGTGTGGGTCAGGCCCGGAACTGTGAGGGGAAACTCAAACAGTCCTCTGTGTTTCTCTAACCCCACTCTCAATTGCTCTGACTTAAAAGGCTGTTGTTTAGAATATGCAATGACAGCCATGGTGGCTCTGCAGGAATGTGATGGTTGAGAAAATTGCTTTTGAATGGAGCCTTGGGGTCATGCTATGACCCATGCAAGCGTCCATCTCCTGTACAATACACCCGGGTCCCTAGAACAGGCCCAGTATCCCTATTGCCAGACAATGGGACAGTCAGGCTCCAGCTATTATGAACTGTATAATGGATTTTTTGAGTTTGCATGTCTGTGTCAGTTACATATGCATATGTTAACTACTTTGAATTGGCTTTTAAGCTGTAAAAAAAGACAATTCTGCCAATCATTTGCAATGTCATTCCAAGCTTAAATGACTTTCTTCTTGTGTGTAACTGTTTTTGACTATACAATAAAAGTCAGTGGGGTCCAAATTGTGGAAGCCTGTTTCTGCCACAGAAAGAAAGAAAGAAATATAAGGTAACTGTGACTGTTTTTTTTTTTGTTTGTTTGGTTTTTTTTGCTCACAATTCAGACTTCTCGCAGTTCTGACTTTACTCTTCAGAATTGCTAGTTTACATCTCAGATTTTTTTTTTTCGTCTTTTTATTCCCACTATGGAATAAAAAAGTAAGTGTGACTTCTTATCTCACAATTTGACTTTTTTTTTTTTTTCTTTTTCTGAAATTGTAACTGTGACTTCATATCTTACAATTCGGACTTTGTTTCTCACAATTCTGAGAAAAAAGTGTGAATTGCAAGAAAAAAAAAAAGAAAAAAAAACCTCAGAGTTCTGACTTTTTTCCTCACAATTCCCCACAAAAGTTTACATCTCAGACTTTGTTTCTCGCAATATATATAATTCTGTGGCAGGAAAGGGGTTCCTTGTAAAAAAAAATCATGGGACTCTACTGAATTTCAAAAAAGACATTTTTCAAAATATGTTTCTTCATGATAGTAAATAAACTTTTTTTTTTTTTTTTTTTTTGCTAAACTGTCGCTTTAAGCTAGTTTCGAAGTAGCTTCCACAACACTGTTCTTTACACAGAAGCCATCTTGAATTGGCACACTGCCCACAATTTTAAACCGGATAACAAAATACACAGGATCGCGTTGGTGACCCGTCAAGTATGTTATGGGACAACAGCGGTTTATAAAGACGCAAGCCTTGGGAATGGGGTGGATTGCAGGGTCAGACACAAGTATGGGGGGCCTCTACAGTGCGGATGGCCACGCATTCTTTCTTATTTGGGGGCTCAGGATGAGGAAACACTACGTCCTGTCAGCTGTGGGCCTTTCTTTTCCGCTCCGTCAGTTGTGAATTGACTACACATGATTTAGTCTGTACAAAACTGGTATGCATGCACGCATGCATGTCTGCACTCGTCTACCATTATGCAATGTTTAACTTGCACAGAATTACTCACATAGAATTAGGCAATCTCAAGTCACAAAATAGCACACAAACTGCAAGCTGAGTCACTGTGCTTTCTTTTGATTTATAACATGGTCTCACTGCAGGCTTTCACACAGACAGGACAAAAAATAAAATAAGCTTTTTTTATATATTTGCGAAAACCAGTTTTGTAAAATTATTTGCTAAGTAGAAATTTCAAAATAAAAATATAAAATTTTATAACAATGTAAAAGTCTTTACTGTCACTTTTGATTAATTTAATACATCCTTGCTAAATAAAAATATTAATTCTCTTAAAAGATATACTACTGTGAAATCAGTGTTTGCATGCACGTTTTCTAATAATAATGTTGATTGACATGTTAATAGTGCAATTATTAAATTATTATAACACAGCTTTATTCATTATAGCATAGCGTCTAATGATCATCATACTTGAAAATCTTCTTTCAAACATGCCCATAAACGTTTGGTTACATTAACCAGTGAATGAGCTAAACCTTAAGGGCTTCATTTATTCTTGTGATTGATTGACACTTTAATCTCTTGGTTTAAGGATTAGTAAATAATGCAATCTTTGCTAAATCTGCTGTTAGGGCCTATGGCTCTGCTGTTGTATGGCTCTGCTATTAAAAGGAACTTGACTTTGCTTCAGGCACCAATCCATACAGTATTCTGTCCTCACTCGATGTTTTCAACCACTCTCAGTAACAGAGGAGCAGTTATCCCGTGCAGGCTTGAGTAAATAACTGCTTTGGTGGTAAAATGATAGATTGTGACTAATGTGAAAAGTAAGGCATGGAAAATCAATGGTTGATGTTTGCTGTATCATTATTAATCCATGATGTGCTTTCCAGATGTTTTGCATAAAATAATATTTACCAACGCATGCAGCAAGCCTCTGCATTGGCAACTTGTTTCTTTGCCGCCCTTTGACATTTGTCCTCTGACCCCAGTCTTGTTTCTGTTGGGCGGCCTGCTTTATTTGTCTCCTCCTTGGATGTGTTTTAAAACTCATCCATCATTTTACTTCACTTCACCCCATGTGAGCAATGCTCGGGGGTTAAAATATGATTTTGTGATGCCTAAACATCTAGGATAAACTAATATCCTACTTCATTTGGACAACTTTAAAGGTGATTTTGATTTTTTTTGCACCCTCAGATTCCAGATATTCAAATAGTTGTATCTCAGCCAAATACTGTCCTGTCCTAACAAACCATACATCAATGGAAAGCTTATTCAGCTTTCAGATGTAATCTCAATTTCAAAAAATTGACTCTTATGACTGCTATTGTGGTCCTGTATCACATGGTCTCATTTTAGTTTGGGGACCAGTTCTTTTCAGTCGTACAAGCTTAACAAAACTATTTTCTATCTTAGTTCCTTGTTTTTCTTGTCAGTTGCAGTAAAGACAAAATGAGTAAGAATCCAAAGAAATGGCAACATTTTCATACCTCTTGAACTCAAGGCAAAGTATTTAATTGAACAGGAAACCGCGTGTTAGAGAAAATTAAATTAGAATCAATGAAGGATTAATGATACTGAATATTGGGTGCACGTTGCATAATCCACTTTAGAGAGGTAGATTAGTGTGTGTGTGTGTGTGTGAGAGAGAGAGAGAGAGAGAGAGAGAGAGAGAGAGAGAGAGAGAGAGAGCAGAAAAAGGTCAATGTCTGATCTCTGTTGAAACTCAGCCAGGTCTTGACAGGACAAACACGATTTCTGTGTCCGTCCACAAAGCAACTTCTCTTGTACAGAAATGGCTATAGGAAAAAGTTTGTCTTTCTAACCATTCACTTCATCTCTTATGATCTCATACATTTTTCTTCCGCTCTCAAATGACACATGCATACCAGCTCAATCAAAGCAAAATGATTCCAGACCATGATAATGATTTCTGGAAATGTTTTATATAAGGTTATGGTATGACTACTCAATAGATAACAGCAGAGGCCACTGAAGTGACCTCACACATACAGTGGTTTTATCACTGGAGGTCTCTGAGTGGCTGTATTGCTTGATATTGATGGGCTGCACAACTGAATATAACTTTTGAAAATCTGACCAAAAATGAGAAAATATATTGCAAATAAAGTGAAATATCAGTCTAATTGTGAAAGAAGCAGTACACTTTAGCATACGTAAAAGAGTACACTGTAAAAATAATAATAATAATAATAATAAATAAATAAATAAAAGTTGAGCAAACTTAAAAATTTAAGACAACCAGCTTCAGCAGATTTTTGAGTTCTTTCAACTTTTTCTTGTATAAACTTAAAACAACAAGTTAAGTAAACTCAAAAATCTGCTGAAGCTGGTTTCCTTAAACTTTTTAAGTTTGCTCAACTTTTTATTTTTAATTTTTTTACAGTGCTGTAAAAAATCAAAAGTTGAGAGAACTTAAACGTTTAATGCAGTTTATACAAGAAAAAGTTAAGAGAACTCAAAAATCTCCTAAAAATATAAGTTGAGAGAACTCAAAAATCTGCTGAAGCTGATTGTCTTAAATTTTTAAGTTTGCTCAACTTTTTTTCTTTTTTTTTACAGTGTACTTATTATGGAAATAATATACTTTAAAATATTTGATTTTCAGCATGAACTGAATGTAATGTTTTCAGACACTTAAATGCATGCTATCTACAATTAAACGAAAATGTATCATATTTTAAATTCATAAATGCAATTAGCTAAACTTTAGTGTGTTTTTTGACAACTTAAGTAGAAAATCTTTAGATGTAATTTCATTAATACTTCATTTGTCTGTGAAAGATGGTTAAAATGTACTGCTGAATATACCGACAATCATTATGATAAACTAAAATATACTTTAATTCAATTCTATTGAAGCTAGTATGGAATGTATTTAAATATTTGTAATTACACATTTGATGAAGTTGCAATTAGTAAATTCAAAATATATTAACTTTGTATATGTGATATGTAAAAGTAATATCAAATAACATGTTACAGTTAACTTTATAAATGCTTTACATGTGTTTAGTTTGTTAGCATATTAAAATAAGTGTAATCCTTTAATAAATCTTAGTAAAATCGCACACTGCTAATTCAAAGTAATATTTTGCTAAAAAAAAAAAATTAACTGACTTTCTTTCTTCTATGGAACACAAAAGAACATATTTTGAAGAATGTTTCAACTGCAACACAAGAAAATAGGGCTCACAACATAATTGTGTTTCATTATATTGACAAGAAAGAAAAAAGTTCTCAACTTTGTCACATCCCTGGACACCTCCACATCTTATCAGTAATATAAAAACAACTAATGACTTCGGGCCTGTTTGTTGCTGCAAATCAGTGTATGTTCCTTCAAGCAAAGCGCCAAACAGTTTTTTTTTTTTTGTTTGTTTTTTTCCTGCTGCTGAATGTCTGTTATACACAACTGTGGTTATCATAAATCTTCAGGTCAATTATCCCATCACAGCCAGGTGCAGCATTCATCCAGTCAACCTGAGTTTCACCCTGCTGCTCTCTTTGATGCTAGTCAGCTTAGCCAGTCATGCTAAATCACTGGTCAAAAGTCACAAAACTCCTCCCTCATTCCAAATAAAATTCATGAATTAAGCTCGACCACTAATACAACATCCTACAACAGTGGCATCTGTTCTTCATTTCGATTTGGCATTCTCGGTGGCGCTAAAAGCACTCTTCCGCTAGTTCGCCAAAAGGCTAACAGAGAAGATGATTAGCCAAACGGGGTCCATGTGAACACTTCATTAACTTAATAAACTTGATTAAAGTCCAATTAGAAGCACAGGCCGGGTCCTTTAAAGCTGACCCGTGACTTTTAAAATTTGACCTTCAGGTTCTAGAAGCGTCGATAAAAGAGGCCCTGTTAGATCCACATTCAGACGTCCCGTGGACACCAGTTGATATGTCGCACGAAGGTGGAAATGAAGAGAACAAGAGAAAGAAGATATCTCCGCTCGTAAATGTTTG
Source organism: Tor tambroides (assembly GCA_021397915.2). Lineage (NCBI taxonomy): Eukaryota > Metazoa > Chordata > Actinopteri > Cypriniformes > Cyprinidae > Tor > Tor tambroides. Next base: position 44,108 of record JAFVLL020014900.1, on the reverse strand, counting down.
ATGTTGACACAAAGCAGTGCAAGTCTTCTCACTGTTTTATCAGCAAACCTGAGTGTTTTATTGGCTCGCTGATGTTGAAAGTATTACTAATAGTCAGCACACACACCTTTTTATATGCTGGCAATAAGAACCTTCTGATATGTTTTGAAAGTTTTATGAGTTAAAGTAAATAAGACAGCAGTGGAATATGTTATCTATGTGAGGTGGTAAACATATCTTTCGGTTTCAGGTAGTTAAACAGTTGCTAGCACCAATAAACTTTCAATACATTACTCAATATGGACCTCATTCACCCTCAGAATAAGTGTCTTTCAAGACATTACATCACAACAGCATGTCCAACCAACTCAAGAAAAAGAAATACTATAGTGGCCACACTTTATTTTAAGGTCCAATTCTCACTATTAACAAACAGCTATGACTTTTGCCTCAATAAACATCTAATTTGCTGCTTATTAACAGTTGGTAAGGTAGTTGTTAAGTTTAGGCATTGGGTAGGATTAGAGATATATAATATGATCATGCAAAATATGTACTTTATAAGCACTAATAAACAGCCAGTATGCTATTAATAGGCATGCTAATAAGCATCTAGTTATTAGTGGGAATTTGTATATTATGTATTTAAATATATTTGTAATTACACATTTATAATGATGATGCAGTTTAGTATATTACTTTATATTATACTTTATATTACTTTACATTAATATTACTTTATATATGATATTAAATGACACACTTGTTTTAAAATTATATCCTAGTACTTTATAATCAATGTACTTTAAAGTAAAACTTTTAATTTGACGTTACTACAAAGTGCACTTAAGTGTGGTAAAACACAAACTCATGAACGTGTACTCTCTTCATTAGTATTATTTATTTGAAATATAGTGTCCTTAATTAATATTACTCAGTAATTGTATTTATATATGCATAATATGCTAATTATATGTATGTTACACTTTATTTTAAGGTGTCCTTGTTACAGTGTAAGTACTGAGTAATATTAATTAACTACATTTACTTACTATGTGGTTTGGCTTATAGGGTTACTTGCGTGTAATTATGCATAATTTATTGTTATTATAATAGTAAGTAACAAGGACACCTTAAGATAAAGTGTTACCTATATGTATAGTACGTGTAATTACATTGTAACAATGACACATTAAAGTGCAGTTTAACCAAATATACTTTTAAGATTTGAAGTACACTACGTTTTCATGTAGTACACTACATTTTCACACACTAAACATGTAAAATAAAAACAAAAATAATTAATAAAAAAGATTTACGTACCAAAACAGGTTATTATGCGAGATGAGAGAGTGTTCTGTTAATAACCTGGTTGAAGTGCACTACATGTACCATATTTTTCAAGGTACCTCAAGGAATACCGTGGTACCATAGTATTGCCATGGTACATTTTTGGCTCATTTGACTGTGAGTGTCTAATAGATAACTAGTTAACCTAAATGAATTGTTCTTTTAACTACACAGCTGTTTGTAATGGGTTACTATTGTTTAGTTGGTCTTTGTGTATGTGTGTGCTCGTACGTTTGGGTCTCTCCATAGCTAAAGATCTGAAGGACAGAATGAGAGCAGAGAGAATAGAGTATTCGATATCTGTGAAATCTGTGAGGTCAGCCCAGCGTTCAGAGAAAAGCTCCACCTGGACCTGAGCAGGCCCGCCACCGTCTGCTTTATGGTCTGTGAAATGCTGGACAGGAGAACAGGTCACTAGAGAGAGAGAGAGATGACAGAGCCCAGGGACTTAGATAAGAGGGTCAGGGGTGTAGAGGTCAGAGTTCAGGGGGCGTCAGAAAACACATGGAGGGGATAAAGAGAGTCTGCTTTCTATAAACCACAAGGAAGAGTGCTGTAATTTACAAGCCTCCAGAAAACCAGCCTGAACCCTGATTCTCTCCTTACCACTCCCTCAGAGAGGATGCTGGGAAATCAGATGCTGTCAAAGTACAACTTTGCGCTGGTGTGTGTGTGCGTTTAAAGGAATATATTTTTCAGTTGTAAAAAAACTACTGAAAAAAAAAAAATATATATATATATAATAATGATAAATATAATATATAGTGATGTTGGAAAATATGTTTAAAGGACGCACTCTTATAGAAGATGAGAATGCAGTCATATCAGTGGGCTAAAAAAAGTATTATTATTAGAGTGTAAAATGTGCTGTCAAACGATTAATCGTAATTAATCACATCCAAAATAAAAGTTTTTGTTAACATAATATATATGTGTGTGTACTGTGTAGATTTATTATGTATACATAAATACACACACACTGTATATATTAACAAGAAAAATGTTATGTTTATATATTAAACATATGTGTATATATAATATAAATTATATGAATATAAATATATACATGTAAATACATGTAAATATTTTTAAAATATATACTATATGTATGTATTTATATATATGTAATAAATATACACAGTGCACACACATATATTATGTAAACAAAAACTTTTATTTTGGATGTGATTAATCGTTTGACAGCACTAAACAATAATAATTAATAAAATAGTATTATTATACTAATAATTTATGTAATAATAATAATAATAATCATCATCATCATCATCACTCTTATTATTATTATTATTATTATTATTATTATTATTATATTAAACTACTTATTTTTATTCATATGATTTATTATGGTCATAAACATGTAATGTCCAAACATATACAAAATATAATATAATGTTTATATTATATATAATGCTTATAATATAATATAATATAATATAATATAATATAATATAATATAATATAATATAATATAAAGGAAAATATAATGCATTTTAAGTGAATATTTAGCTTGGGTTATAAAATGCATTTGTATTTTGTCTTTGTAAAATATATCAATACAAATATAATAATAATAATAATAATAATAATAATAATAATAATAATAATAATAAAAAGTGTTTGTTTATTTACCAACTATATGAAAACCCATTTAAAAATTCCTTTTAGAAAGCTAAAAATGAGAATCATACTGACTGTCTAATTATTGCACATTTTCTCCTGTAATTTTCAATATCCCAGATGCTTCTGTTATACCAGAATAAACCAGTTAGAATCAAACAACAAACTGGTTCTCATCTTTTTGATCTGAAACATGAGAGCCCCAACATCAGCTCTATTAAAACCATCTCAGTCGAGCATATTACAAAACCAAAACATGTCATGTGTAAATTTCCTGTTTGTAAAACTAATAATAATAGCAGGCTGAGTCAGTCTGTTGCTCATAATTTCTTTATACAGTCATGTCTGAGTTTAATCAGCCCAATAAAACTTCTTAAGGAAACAGTTCATCCAAAAAACTCATATGCTTTTCTTCCTCCTGTTTGTTGCTTGTCACCTAGAAACCCATTCCAGATAAACAACGGCAGTCCTGCAGAGGTCATCACCACAGCCAGACAAGTGAGGTGTTGAGATGCTTCGGTCTTCTGTCCATTTCTCTCAGGTGCTTATCAACACAATGGACCCCAAGCACATACTGTTTGCATCTCTCTCATCATCTCGTTCATTCGTCTTTCTCTAATCTCTCTTATCCCTGCGGTGCTCAGGAAGAGAGGAAAGCCCACTGCCTTATCTCTGTTTTTCTGTGTCTGTGGGGGACGAGACTGTTGCTCTAGTGTCTAGCTTCACTCTTTCATTTCAAAGTGTGTGCTCACATAAGGCCCACATTTACTCTTTAAGATTTCCACCGGTTGTGCAATATTTGAATGTTCAGCCATGGAATGGTTATTATTCCTCTGTTCTTCAAAGCATGCAGGCCTGTTGTTGATGTAACTCCCTCCGGAACAAGGCCTGAGAGGACAGCAGGAGGATGTTGTCGTTCTTGGAGGAGATCAGGGGGGAATAGCTTTTCAAGGGAAAGTGAGACGGTGTCGGCAGCTGTGTGTCTGGCAGGGTGAATGTTGGGACATTTAAAATACGTTTAGAAATAGTATACAATTAAACATCTGAACTTCCCCATGGACTGATATATCATGTGTATCTGCTGTACATATGCACAAACACAAATGCTGTATTTAGACTTTCAAGGAAAATGTGGATGTGTTTAAAGACCTTATACGGAGAGAGCTTATAATGGCTTGAAGTAACATCATCTTTTTCCGTATGGAAGGTTGTTTTGTTGTTTAGCACTTCTCTTTCCCTCCCTCACACATACTAGAGTTCATCTGAATGGAACTGAATCGTACTGAACTGAAGTGAATATACCTGTACTGAACTACCGAACTGAACAGTGTTTAAACTGAACTAAATTGACATGAACTGAACTTAGTGAAACTCATTTGAACTAAACTATTAAACTTTGGGCTAAACTGAATAGAACTGAATTAAACTACTCAACTGAAATGAACTGTATTGAACAGAACTGATCTGAACTGACCTGAAATGTAATGAACTGGACTAAATTACTTAACTGAACAAAACTACTGAACTGAACTGAATTCAACTAAAATATTAGACAGTAATGAACAGAAATGTATTGAACTGAACTGAACTGAACTGAACTGAACCAAACTGAATTAAACTGTTTTTTTTTTTTGTATGTTTGTTTTTTGTTTAAATTAATTTATAAGTGAAATAATTAAAAAGGGCAGAAAACAAAAAATAGAAATACACATCTAAATTAAATGACTGAACAAAAAAAAAAAAAAAAAAACGAATAAAAGAAGTAATCTAGGAAATTGCTTCAGAGACTGGGAAAAATAGGGATAAACTCAAAAAAAATCTGTGAATGACAATGGAGGAGGAATGGATGACAGCATACACACCTCGATGGAGCAATCCAGGGAGACACAACGGAGACTTGGGAGTAGACACACGCTGGAGAGGGGCACAGGAGGTAAGTACACGAAGGATCTAAGTACATCAAAGTATAGCTGGAGTAGCATAGAGAGTCCACTTCGTATGAACGGCCATTCTGAAGGCCATGGAGGAGCCGTCTATTCAGAAGGCCATGGCCGATGGGCCTTCGTGGCCTTGTCCAAGGTCCCAAGCTCAGCCACTATGGCCACGGACATATGACCCTCCCCCCTTAAATGTTAAGTGCATTTTTGGGAAATGCACGTGAAACAATAACGAACGTTCGTAAAATGACTCGTACAAAATACTCTTAAGCGCTAAGATCAATAATTATTGAGAAAAGCAGCCCTGAACTGTATTGAATAGAACTGATCTGAACTGACTTGAAATGTATTGCACTAAACTAAACTATGGAATTGAACAAAACTGAACTTAACAAAACTACTGAACTGAACTGTATTCAACTAAAATATTAAACTGGGTAACACTTTAGAATAGGGAACACTTAATCACTATTAACTATGACTTTTCCCCCAATAAATTCCTAATTAGCTGCTTATTAATAGTCAGTAAGGTAGTTGTTAAGTTTAGGTATTGGGTAGGATTAGGGATGTAGAATAAGGTCATGTAGAATAAGGCATTAATATGTGCTTAATTTGTATAATAAATGGCTAATATTCTAGTTATATGCATGCTAATAAGCAACTAGTTAAGAGACCCTAAAATAAAGTATTACCTTAAACTGTACTGAACAGAACTGTATTGAACCAAACTGAATTCAACTGTATGAACTGAACCAAACTGAACTGAACTGCATTTAACTGAGCTGAGCCGAGCGGTTTTGAACTTAACTGAGCTGAATAGCTTTAAAATGAACAGAGCTGAATTGTTTTGAAATGAACTGCATTGTACATAATTGAGATGAATTGTTTTGAATTTAACTGTTTTGAACTGAAGTGAGTTGAATAGTTTTGAACTGAACTGAACTGAACTGAACTGAGCTGAACTGTTTTGAACAGAGCTGGACTGTAATAAAATGGTTTTAACTGAGTTTAATGAACTGCTGAGCTGAACTTTAGTTAGATTAACTGAGCAGAAATAAAAATTAAACTGAAATCAGTCTGATTTGAAAAAACATTTACGTTCCTTTAAATGTGACAAGAAACATACAAATGTGACCGTGTAACTATTGTCTTTTACTTGAAAATGTCTGTGTATAAAGGTCAATCAATCAATCAATCAATCAATCAATTTAATCTAATAGAAATGCAAAATGAAGCTTCACACACACACACACACACACACCAACACACACGCACACACACACACACACACAGTGTGCTCATGCTATAAGCTCTTCTGTATAACCATGGAGACTGTCTTGATTAATCATAGGGTGCCAAACACCCCGTCCCCAAAATCAAGGGGCTGGAGAGTGTGTGTGCATGTTGAAAGGGTCACTTTGCATTTTCATTAGATTAATGCTGATTAGCCCTGACGCACAGAGATTTGCATTGACAATGACTTTAAGAAACGTTTAAATATCATTAGTATGCATGAGCCAGCATGCCACACTCTCACTAGAGGCCAAGGCCACTGCCTGGTGTCTCCACAGTAAGAGAGACCTTTCTCCTGCTTTCCTCTCATTAAAACAGCTCTTGTGGCCCAGCAGGCTTGGAGAACAGTGCAGAAAGAGAAGTTATTTTAAAATATTAATTATTTATTGAACTAAAATAATGGGAATACTCCCTGCTTAAAATACCTTTGTAGAGCCCTGCATAAACAAATAGTACCTTACAGATATGAAACCTTAAATAATACAATTATTATTTTTTTTAAATACATTCCTGCCTATTGCTTATTTTTCTTTATTTTTATTTGTGTGTGTGTGTGTGTGTGTGTGTGTGTGTGTGTGTGTGTGTGTTTGCTGGACTCGAATTGGTCTCCTGCAGAAGCAACATTACAATAATAGATGCTGTATGAGTCACTTTTCTGAAAAATGCATGACAAATCTAAAAAACACTCTGATGAAGCTTCAATAATATCTGTCAAAAGGATTTTTTTATGAGGTCAGAGGAATGTTTTTAAAAGAAACCAAAAGCAAAGTAAGAGGTTAATTTCAAAATTACTATTATTATTTTTAAACGTGAATAATTGGTGTCTCGGGTAAATCACAGCAGAACAAGATGGTTAATAAGCATGCTGGGGTTACAATATATCCTGGTCTTTTCAGCAGGGACGTCCTACTTAAGTCAAGTATCTAAATTATGTGAATATGCGGTTTGTATTTCACTAGGAAAGTTAAGAAAAGAGACTCTAGGATAAGGAATTTTGTCGAGACATTTGGGATAGAGAGAGAAAAACATGGCCCGGGCAGACAGAGAGATGGTGTGTGTATGTGTGTGTGTGTGTGTGTGTGTGTGTGTGTAAAGGAAAGCACAAGAGGAAACGCTTTAGTGGCATATGCTGCTGTCCATCTCTTCTTTAATCCCTGCGTTTTTCCTCTTCTCTTTCCCACGTCCTGAGTGTTAATTGATAAAAACAGGGAGGGAATCCAACCCTGTGACTAATCGCCTCCAACTCACCACTGCGTGTGCATGTGTGTCCCGATGCTGGACAGAATTGTTAAGTCTGCTCTGCATCCTCTCGAGTCGGGCCATGATGTGTCACGAGGTGAGGACAAGAGAGGTTTACATAACCCATCACTAAGAGCCAACAAACCTTCAAAATTATCAAGGACAGAAATGACTATAGCAGAACTCAAGCTTCACAAAACATAAAATACACAAGTCATATGACACGCAACTGCCCTCCAAACATGCAAACAGTCTACAGTGTGGTTATGTAACACTAAAGTAAACAGACACCCATACACAGAAACACCAACCCAATTCTCTATTTTACTAGGTGGCCTTTTTTTTTTTTTTACAAATTTGAACTATGTGAATCATACTGAAGTGTGTGTACCTTGTTCAAAAATTCAGCTTTTGGATTTTATTGAAAAATAACAATATGTGGTTTTGGAATGATTTACACATATTTACCGTACTTTTATGTAACTGCCACCTATTATAGTCAAATAGTGATTCTACTGACCTGAAGTCTTCCAGGCAACAGAACCACAATAAAAACACAAATGCTATTGAAACACACAAAATTGCTGAGCTGAACCGGGTTAGACCTTTTGCAGATGGACAGACATAGTGAGCCTGCTGGTGTGGGGTTGGGGGCAACCAGTAAAGCCACTAATTGGTGCAATCATAGAATAAGTGCACTAAATCCAAATCATTATGCCTTGCAAAGACAGGAAATTGAGTCTTAGGTTTACAGCTGAAATCACACACAAACACACGAGCACACACATATTCAGGGATGTTTTTCAACTTCTTGTCCCAAGGGTTGATTCTCTTTTACTTTACTTTTTTACTTTGGCTACGTTTCAAATTCATTTCATGTATAGATAAGATTGCTTTAGTCTTGTTCCATATGTAGGCTTTTAATTCACCATGCAAATGCAAATTTTAAAAAAGCTGTAAATTGACATTCCCAGGATTCCCTACATAACATTTCACATTTGATGTATTTTACCTTTAAATAACTATGTTTCTTCTTAGTTTTTTTCTTATCACTTGTGAGCATTAGGGCATTAGAGCGTTGTATGTTATATCTAAAGGTGTTAAATGAACGCTTATTGCATTATTTCAGTTTCATGTGGGTTACCATGATGGTGTTTATTGTTTGTGTGAATGACACTGTGCACCTCCTATATAAATATGTTAGTATTTTCCTTCTCAGCTTGTGGAAAAGCTGCTTGTGATGAGCTTTGGTTCATCATGTGATTTTTTCATCGCCACCTACTCTTGGTGGTTATCAGTGTATTACAAAGGTACTAAACAAATTTCAGCACTTCAATAGGTTGGTATATTAACATTATATCAGTTAATGAAACACAATTTTTTAAAATGTAAATTGAAGTTAAATCCATAAAACTTAAATTGTTGCTACCGTATTTTTTACGGTAAAATTCTGGTAACCCCGCAAATTTTACGGATTTTTTTTTAAATATATATATATATATTGGCAGTTTATTAGTACTTATAGCGCGCATATTAATGCATGACCGTATTCTACATCCCTAATCCTACCCAATACCTAAACTTAACTACCTTACTAACTATTTATAATCAGTAATTAGGAGTTTATTGAGGCAAAAGTCTTAGTTAATAGTTAGTTAATAACAAGAACTGGACCTTAAAATAAAGTGTGACCATACACATATATTCAAAAGATGAAAATGTGATTTGTATATAGCATTTTAACTGTCAGCAAGGAGTACAAAGGAATAGAGGTCTGCATGGGCTTTAAACTGAAGCCCGAACCCGGCCCGTACCCGAGATCATCTGACCCGACCCGACCCGAGCGGCACAGTTAAATTTAGAGCCCGAACCCGAAGTCATTTTTTCCCACAACGAATAGCCAATTTAAAAAAAAAAAAAAAAAGATGCTGTATGTCATGATTGCATGCAAAGGTCAGTAAACAAGTACATGTAAAGAGACAGAATCATCAAGGCTTGGCCAGTTCACAAGGCAAAAGAAAAAACACTCACCAGTTATTAAAGTTTATGAACATCAGGTGCAGCGGTCACATAAATTTTGCCGAGTTTTTGAATGGTTATATGACAAGACCATAATTCTTCCACCGTGCAAATTATGGTAATTTAATTTGATTTAATGGTAATGGTAATTTAAACCAGACACAGAGATGTAGTGCGGTAAGATCGCATTTATTTGAATTAATTAATTATATCATTTATTTGAATTGGGGAGAGAGGGATGAAAGTTGCGTGAACCTACGTCTGCGCGTCTCTCTCTATAAGCAATAAGGCTTAGTTACTTCAAAAACAGCGATTTTACCCCCTCATTGCAGAGATTTATAACGTTGAGTCAGTAGCCTATCGAAACTATTTTACTAATAAAATAATAATAATAATCTCTCTGATATCTGTATGCAATAATGTGTGTGCGTGCGTCTATGAAAGCAGCATAGCCTGCATATAGTTTTAGTTTAGCAACAAGCCCGAACCCAACCCGAGCCCGAGGCTATTCATTAAACATTGACCCGAACCCGACCCGAAACCCGAAAGCATTTTGGGACCCGTCGGGCTCGGGTCAGGTATCAGACCTCTACAAAGGAGTTGTACATTTTATTCCGTAACATATTAAATGTCATTTCAACCACAGAATACACAATATAAGATGATGGAAATGACACTGTGGTGAAAGTTCATTCAGAAAGAAAAAGAAAAAAAAACTGACAATTTTCCTGAAATTGTCCTGTTTTTGAAAGTGCCCAGCTGGGAGATAACCTTAAATGAATAAATCACAAAGACTCATTTATTTGTGAACACACTCACACATAATTAGGAAAGTATGTCTTCTTCAGTTTCCTCAATAGCTCTATCCAATCTTCTACCATTTAGAATAATTCACTGGTAGATTTTCAAAACGAACCGAAAATTACGAGAGCAAATGGACAAATGAGGCTTCCGCATGGTTGTAAAGGAGTTTCTCCGTATCATATAAATCACAAGAGTCAAGTTTCTCTCCTATGGATATCCACGGCTACATGGAGAGCGTGGAACTTCCACTGGTATGGTAATCTTTTCATGTCATTCCAGCACAGTGGGGAGTTACAGGAATTCCCCAGTCTCTGGCTGTGTGGGGGACTCATTCATACTCAATAGGGCTTTTGTTGCCCCCTTGCCTCTACAGCCCCTGCTCCGCCATTAGCCCCCCTCTTTGACAGGGAGAGAGGCCATCCTGCCTGGACTCATCCTTAGTGGTCTTTAGCCCTCGTCTCTTGCTTTTCATATGTTAAAGCCCCCCAAATGGCTTTACCACTCTCCTCCTTCTCCTCTGCCCTCGATTAGTAATCTGCCTGCCCCTGGCAACCGCTGCTGCCCCGGCAACCGCTTCTGCCCCACTAAACCTGCCCCAGCAACTGCTTTTGACTCCCAATCAGTTCAGGTTCAAATGTGGGCACAGTCCAGAAGAGGTGGGAACACAACGGGAATGAGACGAGGGGGGTGCAGAAAGACAGTCCACATATGCTCAGTCACACATTCACACCATTAAAAACAAGCTTTATCTTTTTGCCCAAAAACATATAATAACAAGCTCAGTTCTTGCCTATTTTATGTTTTAATCTGCGTTTGGCACATTATGTAGACGTGCACATCTCTGTCACACGGAGAACCGGCTAAATTAAGATTGTCTTTTACTCAGATTTGCATTTGCATGTGAATCCATTTGGTAGGCGCTTCCACTGCTGCCAGTAAGCTACTCTGCAGAGCTCCTCAATGCGAGCAACAAGCCTCGCCAAGCTCTTTCAGCCTCGAACAGGACCCTGCGGCCATGAATATGCATGAGCCGCAGGGAGCAGAGTTTTCTCACAGTTAAGTAGAGGAAACTGGACTCGGGCAGAGACGCCGCATTTGAGAATCACTTCAGGTGGAAACTCTTTGCTGTTCTTTTCAGTGGGATCCCACTTTAGAAACTACTCACCTACACTCTAAAAAATTATTCAGTGGATCTGTTGCCACTACTTAATTTAATGCATTGGTGCAAGTTAAAAATTCCAATTTATTGATTTAATTAAACATCTTAAGTTGCAAACATTTTTTAATGAGTTGTCCTGACATCTTAATGTTGATAATTACATCAACGTAATATTGTGTGTAACTTCAACTTAAATATCTGTGTTAGTTTGTTTAAAACATTATTATGTATTTAGCTCCATAACTTCATTTTTCAAGTTCACGTTTCAGATTCCCAGCATGCTTTGCATGTGACTGAATAATGAGCGGTAATGTAGAAATAAACTCATATTTTATGCATTTCTATTCAAGATCAGAACAGGAGAAGATTTATTAATGTTCAGTGTTCTGTTCTTTTGGTATTTAAAAGTGTTTCTGTTATGTTGGTGGTTTTTAAGAGATTACCATTGTGCTGAGGAGTAGAGCATTTGCTTAGGTTGAGAACAGACTCACTGTGCATTGTCTTATATGCTGTTTCAATCAGAAAGCATTTGGCTGAAAATGCTAAAAGATTGCTTTCCTGACAGCATTAAGTATTGTTTCATCAAAAAAAGAATATTTTAGTAGTTTTTGTAACCAGTGTCCATGATTGAATCAAATTTAAAACAATGTGAAAAAACAAGTTGGAACAACTTAATTTTTATGAGTATTCAACTTAATAATTGTTAGTTTTAACACAATTTTCTAAGTATATATAACACAATATAGTTTATTGGTTGAACTTAATTTCAGAAGAAATTGCCTTACCTCAAAAAAATTGATGCAAACTGTTGCGTTGATTTTTTTTTGTTGCATCCAAACAATATTTTTTACAGTGTACATCATAGACCGACATTAATGATGAATTTAGATACGCAGAACTGCGTTTTTTACTCATATTCAAGCGCCTGAATATATGACTGTGCATGGCACAGCCGTAAGATTGATGTGACTCTGAACCTAAAGAAATAGTCTCTGAAAGAATTCACCATCTTCCAGATGATATGAGATATAACTAGAAAAAGAATGTTTTTCAAAACAGACATTGATGTAGGCTTCACAAATATTGTGAAAGTTTAAAAATCTTTGAAAAATGTTGATAATAATAGATGGACGGACGGACAGACAGACAGACAAATACATAGATAGATAGAATGGAAAAGAACTTTTGATGGTTGACAGACAATTATTAGTTAAAACACAAGGAATAATCTGTTATGAATCTGATGGAATAATATGAGTAATCCTGGGTTAAATCTGTTGGATTAGAGAGTGTGCGTTCAGGTTAAAATAATGTTTAGTGGAACAGTCGCCTAAAAGTGTTCCAGAAGTTCCATTTGCACTTCCTGAAGCGTCATTAGATTGATGGACTGAGGACAGAGTAGAAGAGAATGTGAGCTATTTATCAGGTGCTGTTCACTGCCAGATTATTCAGACCGGAGTCACGCCAAGTACTGCAGCAAGAAATTTGCCTTAATATTAAATACAAACATTTTTAACATGCCTTAGTCATCCTTCCTCTGATTCACGTACTTAATCAAATGTTTTCAAGAACTACACCCCCAAACACACGTCCATACTTTCTACATTAGCTGTGCGCTTTCCTTTACTGATTCACATGCCTTTAGCTAATTCAAAGTAACATTTATTACAAAACATATTGTTCCAACTCTAAATTCTGACAGGATGAGTTGCATTCAAAGCTGTTATAAAATGCTCAAAAATGCACATCTGTGACCGCACATTCGATGTTAACACAATAAGTTGCAATCAAACACTTACTGATCATAAATTTTTTTTTAAAAAACACTGCAATGTACTGCCTCTCATGTTGTATTTCTTTAAAATAATAGTATCTATCTGACTGATTTGGCTCTCCCAGAATACATGTACGTTCTCATGCATATGCTACATATAAAAATATGTCACCACATCACACACATGTGAACACACAAACATATATATGCATGCAGTGGGAGTGTCTCATTAAAAAGTCAGTTATCTGTGCATGGTTTGTTCTGAGGAATGCAGTGAAACAAGAGCTCATGGCTCTGATCAGAATAGTTGGAAAGGGATGTGTGTGTGTGTGTGTGTGTGTGTGTGTGTGTGTGTGTGTGTGTGTGCGCGTGCATCTAAGTATGAGGGAAAGAATGATTTGCTTCACATCAGGAGATGAACTTTTAGGGTGGAGTTCACGAAGAATGGATTGCTTTTCTCCAGTTTTCATAGTTTAATTTAACGAATGCTGCTATAATCACTAAAAAAATGTAAACAAACATTATTTGTTGTGTCATGAATAAATGGGTCTGCCTGCATTGGCTGAAAGTTTTTGTTTTAACGGGCACAAACCTACAAACTGAATTTACGTCATCTTAACTCTGAAGGCTGAGTAAAGCAGACATTGCCAAAGCAAAACCGCTACTCTTCACCACATTGGTAACCTAGTGTAATTGAAATGTATTTGAAAAATCCTCAAATAATTGAACATTATAAACTATTAAGTCTCTTGCTTTTCTCCCAAATACTGAACTACAGCAAAACTCATTTTCAAACACTTGATTATTTCACATTTTCCCTACATACTTTAGTTTAATAGCTAAAGAAGCTAAGAAATCAAGTTTAGAAGAGAACCACAACGTTGTGTCTTTATTTTTCTTTTTTTCTTTTTTTTTTTGCTGTTGTTTTTTTTTTTTTTTTAGTGACCTACAAATACTAAAATGCAAAAGTATCCAATTTCACTATGTGTCTTGAGGCACAAGCCACTTGCCCTCTTCTTCCAGTTGTTTTGGTGGTGCTGCGGCTTCCTGTATGCCTCATCCCACTGTGGCTCTGGACCGGGATGCTCCATTGGCATGGCAACAACCATGCGCCCATACTGACTACCGCAGTCTCTGTCTATCGGTTGGTCGTTCTGGTTGGCAGGGGAAGAGAGTGGTGGAAGATTGTTTGGCCGAGTGAAGTGGTTTGGGTTGAAACGAGACCCCATATCCTTGCCCACCCCCTCGCCCCTCTACCCCTGCACCCTAATGACTATATGTGGTGGATTGACCCGGTTCTGGCTTGGGGCTAGCGGGCCGCAGTGAGACGCGCTAACCACTTTCCCATGGCCCGGCAAACACAGCCCCGTCATTATGCTTTAATATCCCATAATATATCCCCTCTGCATGCCCTCAAAGGGGCTGAGACAGAGGGATTCTGTCCCTGCCACTAATAACAGAGGATACCTAATATCCCCCTCCCTTAATGTACGCTCAGACCAGCGCATAGCTGCCGAACTACTCACATCAACTCCCCTCTGCCCGCTAAATACGGGCTTGAGAGAAATTTCATCGAAAATCAGCCGTGCGGGTAGCTGCCACTGCATTCTCCGTAACAAGGCCCAAATGATTGCAGTTTAGTTTTACAGCTCTCTCCACGGGCTAATAAAGTCGTGCTTGGTTTTTTTAGGGTAACTGGAATGTGAGTTATGTCATAGTTGTGAGGTTTTGTTTATATAGACAGCCAGGCGGCATTGCCATGGAAAAGAATCATGACGGTTTGTTTTGATGTATCAGGAGCAGCAGCATTGAAGTCAGCTTTTGTTTACCAGCATGTATAGTGGTGTTTGCACATGTGTTTGTGTGCGACTACGAGTGTTTACTTATCCAAAGACAAATGCGCATGATTATGCATTCATCAAGTGCTAGTAATGATGTGATATATCAGACGTGAATTATTATGTAGTATAAGAATAATTCACATTTTGTGACCACACAGCTTAAAAACAATGTGAATTGACATTCACAACTCATTTTTACCAGTGTTGGGGTTAATGTATTACAAGTAATGCTACGTAATCAGATGACTTTTTTTCAAGTAACTAGTAAAGTAATGCATTACTTTTAAATTTACAACAAAATATCTGAATTACAGTTTCAAATAATATATATAAATATTTTGTTTCAATAAATTTTCAAGTCCAGCTCAGGAGACAAAAAGTAATGCAAAAGTGCAACGTAATGCATTACTTTCCAAAAAGTAAAAAAGTAATGCAATTAGCAATGCCTTTACTTTTTTTATGGAGTAACGCAACATTGCAATGCATTACTTTTAAAAGTAACTTTCCCCAACACTAATTTTTACATCTGTTATGATGTATTTTGACATGAAACTATACAAAAATGTTGGGACTTTTTGGGACTTTTTAAAAAATCATAAGTACAAGTAATAAACATTTATATTACCATTAATGCTTATTTCTTACTTTACAAGAACAACTATTTGAAATTATTAAGTGTATTTTTGCTAGCAGATTTTTTTTAATTAATTAATCATGCGGTGTTGCGTCATAAATACATTTTGATAAATTTGCTTGTAACAAGCCATCAAGTTCTGAAAAACTAATGTGAATCTGCTACAGCAATGACTAAATTCTACTACTGGTTGATGTTATAAGATCCAATTTTATCCCTTGTGGTCTAAGTAAAGTCATCGGAAAAGCAAAGTTGTTTTAGAGGAAGCTCCAGTTATTACATTTTGATTTAAAGATTACAAAGACAAACTTTTTTCCTTAAGAATAACATGAACTGATGAATCACTCACAATAAGACCAGACATCTGCATTAAGAAAGTAAATAGAGTTCAATTTGATTTCATGTTGACTTTAAAGCTAACTTTGAGTATTATTATCCAAGTGTGTTCCCAGGATAACTCATGGGGGTCTTTGGCAATTTCAGTAATGCAATGCTCTTCAGTGCACATGTATGACAGAAGTATGTGTGTGTAGCAGCAGCTAAGATGCTTGTGTATCGGGTATCGTGGAGTCTGGCCACGTTGAAGAGCTCCATTCAAACAGAGTACAGCTGATAAGAGCCCATCTGATGAATTCAGTCTCTGTGTATGGAGTTAAAAAGAGTGCGATTCTCTATCCAGCCTCTGTTCTGTGTGAGAAACCAGTGGGCGAACAGATTGGGCAGGGGGGCTCGGTTTTTCTGTCACCCTGAAGGCCAACACATTTTAATTAGACGGATTAGCTTAAAGGAGGGATACAGCAAGAGGGAGATCAGAGAGTTCCCAGTGCTTTCAACATTCACGATAAAACAATCATCTGTTGATTCACGTTTCTTCTAGATTGTTTGATGTGCCATCATTGAGACTCATTTAGCTAACACCGAAAGGCCCAAGAAACTTCAGTAAGGAGTATCAGCTCATAAGAGATCTGAAGTCCCAGCTTGGCAGACAGCAGAAACCCACATAATAAATGTATTACTCACCACGAAAGCTATTCAGATAAATTAGCAGTTGTCTCAGACCATTTGCGAACTGTATGGGAATCAGAGGAGCTCCTCAGAACTTTTCTCTTTTCGTCCACAGAACAGATTATTAACAAGAAGCAAGCGACATCTGGAAAGTTTTAGCGTCATTATTAATAGAGGGAGAGACTAATCCTGTTAGAACAAACAAGTGTCGAATATATCACATTGTTCTGGTTATTTAGTAATACTCCGAGTTGCATTTTGATGATAACAGGTGTAAGAGTTTATCAAAGGACCCTAGGTGCATCACGCAAGTCTTTCAGGCTGATGTTCAAAGGATGCTTTCACAAGGAACAGATGCTTCCACATGGTCAGATCTTACACAACGTACCCAAGGGTCCACAAGAAGATCAATGAGAACCAATCAGAATCAGAATAAACATGTCGCTGCGCTCAGGGCAGGGTCCTGAAGAATGCATCACAGCAAGTGGAATGAAATTAGATGAAGTTGATGAAACTGTGTTGACTTCATCCGATTCCACAAAACACTCTAAACTATAGCCTATTCAAACCAGGACCCCTCAGTAGGTCTCTTGCCCAGCCCTCACTGACATACTTTTGCTTTCTAATGGGCTCCCTTTGGTCTTTCTCAGTCTTTTTTAACATCTATTTTTTTGGCTCCAAATGCAACACCCTCGGGAACAAGAACATCCACGTTCAGCAAAACTTCTAGTTACTGACAGAGTGTGTCTGTTAGCGCTGTGCAGATGTCAAAAGGATGACATCACTGCAAATGTACCCCATTCCTCTAAATAAAGCAGTTCTCTCGGCCCCCTCCGGAGGTCCCTGGGGTGTGCTCCACTGTGGACAAAGAGTGAAAAATTTATAGCTCATCTTTTTCACATTGACCTAAAGTTCCATGACTTCACTATTTGAGTCTTGGTCTGGCTTCCGCACCCTTCAAATGAGGATTTAAAAACAGGCACAGAAGGTTCTGGATCATGAAAGATTGATGATGCAAGCCACCATTCAGTGCAATATGCAGTCACTGGTGGTAACATGAATCAGATGATGCTTTTGTACTATCAGCCTCTGGTTTTAAGGATTTAACTAACTAACAGTTCTTAAACTATCATGTCTATGAACTTTATTCTCTTGGACAGCTGTAGTAAGCGCCCATATAACAAGAACACAGAGACACTGAAATCTGCACAAGATGTGGATTGATACATAGAAAAATCAGCTGGAACAAAGTTGCTTTGGAACTGAATTGCCCCAATGGTCAGGAATCTTCTCCCAGTGTTGGTATCTATTTTACCCTATGACTTTTGACCTTGTGCCCATCTTCCCCTTTTGACCCTCAAATGTGAACTGTTGGGGTCACAATGTTCTCTGGCTCTCTTTTTCCTCACTCTCTCGTGGCTTGAAGATGAAGCGGGTTACTGTTCGTGCTTGAATAGCATGTAGCATTCCCCAGTGTGAATAGACTAGGGTTCTGTGTCCAACTGCAAAAAATGGGGACAAAAATTCCAACAATTAATAGACAGTTAATCATTATCATTTTTCTGGCTATTGAACAATCACATTCCACATATGCATTCTTAAAAGTACCATATGGTCTTTAGGTACTGGAACCACCAAGTTCACACATTCCTTGATTTCTTCCATTGTAAAGGCCTTCTAAAATGAGTAAAATGCAATATAATGCGGTAGCAGAATAAAGCAGACCAAATCATTATGAACAAAATATAGAAAACATAATTATATTATGACATTATTTTCAAATTTTGCAGAAAATTTGGCAGGTATTTAAAGGTTGAGAACAACAGTTTGGCATAACCTTAAAAACTTATACTACTGTAATAATATTGAAGAAATGTTGGAATTAGTATGATCAGTCAAATCAAATCAGTCTCGCAAAATGACTCAAAAACAAAATAAAAAAATTAAAAACTGCAAAAACATTAATATAGTCAAATATTACGATTTGAAAAAAAAAATCATATGGGGGGTGAAAACTTTTGAACAGGATGAAAATGTCCAATTTGTTCTTATTTTGTTGAAATATCTTCTCTTTTTTTCCCTCATTTAGTACTGCCCTTCGGAAGCAACAGAAGATACTTGCATGTTTCCCATAAGTACAATTTACCTTGATCTTCAAATTCAAAAAAATTTCACCCCCCCCTCCCCCGGCTCTTAATGCATCGTGTTTCCTTCTAGAGCATCAGTGAATGTTTGAACCTTTTTTAATAGCTGAGTCCCGCAATTGTCCTCAGTGTGAAAAGATGGATCTCAAAATCATACAGTCACTGCTGGAAAAGGTTCAAATATGCAAAAGATGCTGGAAAACTGAAGAATCTGCAGGACATGGAGGATTTTTTTCTGAAGAACAGTGCTCAGTTTAACTGTTCAGAACAAACAAGGGACTCATGAACGACCATCACAAAACAAAACCAAAAACATTCATAGATCATCCAGGTAACCACACACAGTATTAAGAACCAAGGGTTCCCAAACTTTTGAAGGGGGTTATTTTAATAATTTCAGCGGGGGTTTTTTTTTGTTTGTTTGTTTTTGTCATGTGGAATATTTTGTATGATCTCTCTTATTTTGTTAAAATTATTCACATTTTCCCAGATTCTGCATGGGGTTCCCAAACTTTCGCATGCCACTGTACTGTAGGCCTATATGTACAGCCGTACGTATCTTCAGATATCCTCAGGCATTTGTCGTCTGCATGACTGATGTTGAGCAAATCTTTCACTGAACTCCAAAGGAAATCTACAAGCTCAGTATAGAGTAAACAAAGGTATACTGTATTGTCTTGTGAGCCTCAACCTGAAAGGCCTACATTGTATGAACAGTCTGGTGCAGAAGTGAAGGAGCTGTTGCTGCTAGTTTCAGCTTTAGTGAAAGTTTAAGCTTAGCTAACATGAACAAGTCTATGGACAAAGCAATGACTGGCAGCTGCCACCCACCTTCTGTCTCTCAACATAATCAGTTTTGTGAGCATGTTCTGGCATGGAAGCCAATGTCAGGGAACGAGAACAGGGCCTTGCTAGCGTATACAGGGTATTAGCATGTATCCCGTCATGCTATATTTAAACATGCCTGCATATTTTGAAGTGAAGCGGGTGGCTTTGTTTACACATAAGTGTGTATTCAGCATGCAGGGAAAGCAGGATTAGCATGGAGAGTCATATAGCGCATGTCTAGACAGCATCAACTGCCACAGTCAGTGTAGAGCAAGCCATTAGCAAACATTGCTTTCCTGTGCCACAGGTGACTTCAATCAGCAGACTTTTTCACATTTTCTGTTCCGCTTTGAGGAGAAAATCTGTGGAATGGATTCATGTTAAAATATGTGAAAGCCTTAAAGACATTTATCAAATGATCTCACTGAATTACACATGGACAGTTATTTCTCCAATTTCTCTTTCCAAAGAAAGTACTTTGAAATCCTACACTGTTATTTTAGAATTATTAACATACTGTACTATTATGGTAATTATTAATATTTTGAATTAGCTTTTATTTTGAGTTTTAATTTTAGTTTGTTAATAGTAATTGTATGTGCTTTTGTCATTTTAATTTGTTTCTGTTTAACATTTCTATATATCTTTAAGTAATTTAATACTTCAGTTTTAGAAATGTTTGTACATCAGCCCTACACTTATTTATTTCAGTTAATTACACAGACGAACATTTGTAATTTTTATTTACATGTAAGTTTTCATCTAATATTTAGATTTTATTTCAGCTTTATTTCAATCACCAATTTTCATTATAATTATAATTATTATTTTATTTTATCTTATTATGTATTATTATTTTAACACTTTAAAAATTCCTTTCCCCTTTTCTTAACTTTTTAACACCGATAACACTCCTTACCTAAGGAATTTCATGTAATATTTCATATTGCAGCTATATATTGAAATATTTCCATTTAATGCAACCTCTCATAAAATATGCAGGTGCTGATTTGCATTTTGCGTAGGTAAGTGTGATTGGATCACACTGAAGGTAAACATGGAATGCAGCTATAAAAATATCCAGATGTTGTCAGGATACGAAATACATGTTAGTTCCAGGTGTAAAAGGAAAAGTGGAACAGAGTGGCACTTTATTCTATTGCTAACATGTACAGTCTTAGAGACTTCGGGCTAACTTTATCAAACATAATGCTCCTTGCAGAAATTCAGAAAGAGAACTTGTCAGTTTCTTGTTCTACTTTTTTGACGAATATTCATATCAATGAGATTGTAGCGTGTTTGATTGTTACAAATGCATGTGCTCTCGTGACAAAAGTGGGTGTGAAAAGTTGCTATCTGTTACTATCTGTTTCTTCAAACACAAACACATTCTCACACAGTCCACCCTAAATCCCCATGCCGCCCCACTCTGGAGCACAAACACTGACCCTCTCACTCATTAAGCCATGGGTCAACCTCAGAGCCAGGGGTCAGAGGTCAGGGCAGCGCCAGCGACCGGACAATAAGTAAACAGGCACCTGGAGTAAATCAGGGTCTCCTCTCGTCAATCGCCTGTGACAGAGACCATTACAGGGGCCAAATAAACAGGCCACCAAGAACAGCAAGGGCTTGTGGGTAGCTCAGGGACACACAAAACCCCTTCAGTGACCAAAAGAGTCACAATTCACTCCGGCCGGGCATGTTTTTTTGCATGTGGGGGTGATTAATGAAGGAGTGGGGGGCAGGGACCAGGCTAAGGGGCGACTCGTGAAGGGAAACCCTTGTTTTTATACTCGTATTTCACGGGTCAGACTCCTTGTTTGTTGGTACAGACCACTTTGGCAGTGCTGATCTGCAGCAGGAGCTTTAGGTGGAAAATCTCTTTTTTAAGGCGTTTTGGAGAAACGATAGGGCAGGAATATTGAAATGATGTTTTGGATAATGAGGCCTTCTTAGCCACAACACACTGACTAAGCCTAAAATACACGTTTTGATGATGGAAATTTTGGGTCGGTCGGTTGGGTTAATACAGTATATTTGAGTTTTCAGGTATCTAAGACACAGAAAGCGTTCATTTGTGCATGTCTATATCCACTCGTGCTGTTTTTCATGAGAATTCACAAGCATTCAGGAAGATGTGGGTATTTCTGTGCATGCAGAAGGAGTAGGGGAACTATTGACACACCGCATAGAGGGGCTTCATGACCGCTTCTGGTCACTCTTTCAGTACAAGGATCCTAGAACTGAACCACCCTGTTATTACAGTGACAGTCAGGTCCTGTTAAACCCCAATCACCCATGATAATAACAGTTTTAATAACCCCAGCATACAGTCATATTTCACCAATGTTTTGATGAGTATGCCACTAGAGAATTGTGACCGTGGAAAGAAAGAGTCAAGGCCACAAGCTCAAATCAGTAGTTGAACTCTGTTCAGAGCCCCTATGTATTTATTTCAACCACACCGAAGAAATGTGTTTTGGTGATATATTTGTGCTTGCAGCCTGCCTGGCTTTGGCTCCCACGAAGCCTGTAGTAAAACCAGCCTGTTTCAAAGAGCCCGGATACTTGCAGTTGCATTACTGTGAGAAAACGGAGATGGCACTGCAGGATTGTTTTGATTTTTTATACACACGTTTTGGCATGAACTTGAACTTCTAAACAGTCTTTAAGAATGAATCCTGTTCGGTATGATAATGTCGTGTGAGATGCACATGGTTTACACATAAACCTCAAAATGAAAAATAGTATTTATGGTTTCAGCCATTAGTCTCTTTTATACCAAAAATGGGGCAACAGAATGAAAACCCAAAGAAACTCGGGCCGAGCTAAGGTTTGGAAGTTTCAGTTAGCCTTGAACAGGTTTCATTATATATGATTACATGAACTTTAGAAACTTTTATTTCAGTCAGACTGAAATAAAAAAAGTATTACTGTGTGCAAAGCAAAACTGAACAAAACCAACTAGCTCTGCTTTGAACAGCATGTATACAAACTAAAGGAACTATAATTGGTCTCAACGTTGTGTACGTCAACTTTTGTAAGTCGCTTTGGATAAAAGCGTCTGCTAAATAACTAAATGTAAATGTAAATGTAAAATACATACATGATGTGTTTTAATCCCTCATATACACATTGTGTTATGTATGGCAATCATAGTGAAGGTGTGAAGGTCAACTATGCAAAAACACATTCAAGCTCAATTATAACTGTGCTTGTAAACATACTGAGTCCATAAAGAGAGAAAATGACAGAGATCTTTAGAGAACAGTCTTGTAATTATCAGAATACAAATAGCCAACAAACAACATGCGACATAAAAACAGAAATGTCCCAGCTAACAGGGAATGCTCTCAGAACTTTTCAGAACGTTCTGGCAAGGTTTGCTTGAAGTTAGGAACAAACATTCTTTAATAGAACATTCAATCACAGTTATCTGGTTAATAGCATTCTCAAAACATTAGCACAAAAACATTATTTAAACATTGTTTATGGGACTTTCTTCTGAAACAATTTAGTTGAACATTTGTCCAAGATGGAACAAAGAACATTCAAAAGTACATTCCCATGATGTTTGCAAAATAATAAGATTAAACTTACCCCTTAATGTTCACATAATCAAGAAAGAAAAAAAAATATGAACAATATAAAAAATGGACATTTTTAACATTCAGAGAACATTCAGAAATACCATGTTCATAGCTTCTTGGGAACGTTAGAAAAAAACATTCTTGGAACATAAGCTTGTTAGCTGGGTAGCGTTTTGTCACACTAAACCACTATGTAAAAAAAAAAAAATGGAAAGAAAAAAAAATACACTTGAACATATCTTCAGTACTTATTATAGCTATAATATACTTAAAGGGTTAGTTCAAATGAAAATTGTGTCATTAATTACTCATTTGCGCACAAAAAGTATTCTTGTAGCTTCATAACATTACAGTTGAACCACTAATGTCACATGGACTATTTTATCGATGTCGTTAATACGTTTCTATGCCATAAAACATTTCAGTTGTGTTGCTGTCTATGCAGGGTCAGAAAGCACTCGGATTTCAACAAAAAATATCTGACATTTTGTTACGGAATTGAACGAATGTCTTACGGGTTTGGAACGACATGAGGTTGAGTAATTAACGACAGAATTTTCATTTTTGTGTGAACTATCCCTTTAAGTAGGAACTGATTGTAAAATATTAGCATGGCTACTTGTAGTTTGCAATTTTCAAATAGTGCAGAGAGGAACTGAATGTGTGCTGGCCTTTCCAACGCTATCTCACGGCAATTCGTACATATTTTACGAGGTGGCTAATTCGTACGAATTCGTACGACCTCACTCGTACGATTTAGTACGATTTGTCTAAACCCCAGTGATGGGTAGGTTTAGGGGCGGGGTTAGGTGTAGGTCATTCGTACAAATTCATACGAATTGGCAACTCGTAAAATACGTACGATTTGGCAAAAATCATAGGAATTTGTACGAGTGAGGTCGTACGAATTCGTACGAATTAGCCACCTCGTAAAATATGAATGAATTGCCGTGAGATCGGGCTGGCCTTTCACACCCTGCCAGACATTGTGGGTAGATTATTTCTAAATAGAAACGAGCTGTTCTCAGCCGGAGGCCAGGAATTCAGTGGCACCTGAAGAATCCACAAACACTGAACGATGATGATAATGATGATGAATGGACCTATGGGACAAACAGCAGTCTAATGCTTTGCTACTCGCTCCATAAAGTGATTGGACATTAAGCATGAGCCTTGGCTATGATCAGTTCTTAATTTGGCTCAATATGAGAAGCTGTCATCTCATTAACGGATACCTAAACAGGCCAAACCATGTTCCACTTCTTAAACAAATAACTCTCTAAAAGAACAGTTCTTTGCTTCAGTCATTGTGTAACCATAAGGATTAATAATAAATCCAGTGTTTTAGTTCTCAAAGGACATAAATCTGAGATGACTGCCAGTCTATGCCCATTTGAAAATCTCAGCATCGACCAATCTAAAAAGTCTTCTCAGGGAATGTTCATTTTAGGCCTGGATCCCATATTACCAAAACCAAGCCTCCTCAAAGTCTTGATGCATCAGTAAAATAATTTTTGTGCCACACACTAAAAGGCAAGACAAAACTTGGAGAACTACAAAAGACTGGGCCTCATTCATAAATCTCAAGCAGGGCGAATTGTAAATCATCTGTAAATCCATTCTTACATAAATTGCTGCATTCAATTTAGTGCAATAAGTTTGGTAGGAATTCTTTTACAAACAATTTACAGAGAATTTGTTCTGCTCATGTTCCATGAATTAGGCCCACTGAATGCACAAAGTTTTCATCAGGGTGGGCTTCAGTATCATATAATAGATTTGGTTTGATGATGACTGTTTGGTTTGATGATGACATTTGTTGATCTTTCTCTGTTGATGAGACCAGACATTGCTAACTAGTTCAATTCTGGATGCACACACACACACACATACTGGGACGCTGGAAAGAAGCTGTAGATGTTGAGACAAGCACCCCAGGCACTGACTGGCTTTAGTAAAGATCAGCTATCTCCTTATTGACTGGGGAGTATCAGATACACGCTCACATGCATCTCCCACACACTAGAACCACTGTTCATGATAGTGAGATTTGTACAAATGCTGGTTGGAGAGTGTAATTATGGGATTTTGTTCTTTTAAATCAAGCACCCTGTCAACAATCTGGACCAACTTACTGGATATACTTCAACTGAGTCAGGCTTTGGATGGATTGTGCTGCTGACCTTTAAAAAGTGTTCTTTCTTTCTCTCTCATTTGTTTTTATTATATAGCCCTTTGTTCTGCAGTACTCCACAAATGTGATGAATTCAACCTGTTCTTATTTTGACGAAATTGGAAAGGTTGAATGGGAAATTGATTCAAACTCAAACTGATAATGTGGCTTTGATGTTTCAGACTGGTTGCAAGGAGACCAATCAGAGAGTCATTTATTCTCTAAATGGATGTATTGTTCTGATTTTTAACAGCTGAAAGAATAATGTACACACAAGTCTTCATTTCTTAAATTTATCAAGAAAATGTAACATGGTATTTCACAACCTTCACTATTTAATGAAAAATCTCTGCTACTGAAAAGCCACATTAGAAAACAGCAACACTACCACCTTGCAACTGTGAAATTTAGTAGACTTCCCTACTTTAAATAAAGGTTAATGCCCATGACTATTTAGTGGAATCAACTAGCTCACAGCACCTTTAAGGCAATGTAAACATGTAACCATATCAGTTAGCTAACTATCTATTTAGCTTGCTTCATGCTTATTAGCAGTAACTAACACTAGTGTTAGTTACAGAATCTATAGGGAAATTAATGAACTACTACATTCATTTAAAAGACATTTTTACCAAAAGCAACACAGCATTATAGTAATTCATCTTGTTACAGATGCAAACAATATTCTGCAAACAATAAAAGATAAGCATAAACGGGTGTGTTTTGAATGCTAATTTGCTGATGTCCCCACCAGGAGTTTAAACTTTTTAACTCAACCTGCAGTGTTTTAGTCTTCCTAAATGTGTTCAGTGTTATTGAAGTCTGGATTTTGTGGGCCTGTTAAGTTCTTTTATACCAGACTCAGTAAATCATGTCTTTTTGGACATTGCTTTGTGCACAGGGACACCCCAAACTGTTGCAACAAAATTGGAAGTGCAAAATTTGTTTTCACTGGAATTACTGGAATAGTCAAAGTCATGAATTAGAAGGGGGTTTCCACACAGTGTATTTATTCATATATGAGAAATATGGATTTGTAGCTGGGTAACAAATGTTTTATGTGAGCATATACTGTAGGTGGACTATAACTTTCTTTTCTAGGAGTATGACACCCGTTAGTCACAAACTCACTGTCCCCCCAAACCACGGCATTATTCAGTGCAGAGATGGGGAAATGGGTCAACGCAAACCACATGGAAACACCTGAGACAAGTCAGTCTGGAAGCACTCCCCATTCCGCAGGGAGAGATTTGTTTTTCAGACCGCTGTTGGTCTGAGTGCTTTTCACATTCATCATGCCAAATGATTGAGTGTGCTTTTGCGTTTGGTTTCATAAAGAGCCCCCTCCTATTTCAAACAGTCCCACATCAACTCCTAGGAACACTCACACAAACCACATACAGTTGTGCTCATGAGTTTACATACCCCTTTTCTCATAAGTTTACATAGATAATTGCAGAACATGTTTTGCATTTTGGAGAGCTCCTATAAATCATTATTTTGTCTTGTGGAATATAGTTTAATTTCATGTAAATTAAAAAAAGAAAGAAAGACATAAGTAAAACTGTATAAAATTATCCTGTTCAAAACTGTAAGAGTTCACCCTAAAATGGAAATTCTTCTTGCTGTTTGATTTATTTTGTTATAGCGTTGTATGAGATTTCAACATAGGCTCATTATAAAAACCAGCTGATACTGACATTTTAGCAAACAAACAAAAAAAAACCTATACATACAATTCACAGCAGTTTCACCTGAAATTAACACTAGTGGCAGTAAAACACCAACAAATGTTATTCCTTTTCACACAAATTATGATCACAAGGTAATCAGCTCCATATAAATGGATTTTCTAATGTAGTAAACTTGCTCATTAGCTCACCTGGTACAATATTGCACTTGCAGTGCAGATCATTAGGTGTATGAGTCCCATAAAACTCGATAAAGACTCTCAAACACTTCTCTAATCAAGTTTAGTGGCATGGTTGCTTCAGAAAATGTCTTTTTATTAACTCTAAGTTTAGCATAGAGTTTAGTGTAGCTGGTACATTATCTTTAAACTTTTTAGCGCAACTCACATTCAATTTCTGAACTGCTGAGATGCATACAACAGTCAACAAAGCAAAGCTGAATCTCAACATCACTAAACCATTGTGGTTGAGAACTTAAATGTGCAGAGCATGCTGGGAAACCAAATACCTTACAGGACTAGGAGGTTTTTATCTCCACTGAGCTATTACTTTTTGACGAGGCAATACACAGTATCAGGAATCAAGGAGATGTAAACTTTTGAACAGTCAAAGCCAGTGAAGTCACCTTTAGTTATAGTGCTTTATACAATACAGATGTTTTCAAAGCAGCTTCATAGTAATAAATAGGAAAATAACAAAACCAGTGATGCAAACTTCAACTATGAAACAAATTCTGCAGCAAAGCAGCTCTAAAAAGTTGTCATTATTGTGTCATTATGCAATTAAAGTCAGTTCAGTGTTGATTCAGTGAAATTCAATAACTGTGTGAAGTTCATCAGTTATGAAATGGGTTCAATTCAGAGATAAGCAGGACTACAGAAGGCATCTTATTAATCACAAGTCAGCTCAGTGTTGATTTTAATCAGTTCAACAGCAGTGTCAATGTTGCAAAATTCATCAATTATGAAAAGAATTTGATTCGGACAATAGATTCACCATCCAGCTCAATTCACTACCAATCTTGTTCTCATCTGATAGTGTCAGTGCAGTTAAATTGATAATATTATTCAATATTACGTGTCTTTTAACAGGACCATTTATGTAGATTGAGTTATTTTGTGTTGTGGTAAATTTATGTAAATATCTGACAAACAGCCTAAAAATATATATCATAGATGTCTTGTAGTTGCATTCATGGATATTCATGGAACTTTGAAATATCCCACTATGCACCAGAATGGATATGACACACAAACACACAGCATTTAGACACACACAAAAGATTTCCAGAACTCTCTGGAGCTGAAAAGGCTCCTCTACCCCTTCCACCCAAGGGTGAATTAGTGTGTCGCTCGGCTCACTTTGTCCTTTCCATAGCTGCCTGCACCCTGCCTGTAGGAATGTGGCAGTCATTAATTCCGTGGCTCAAACCTCCCAAAACAGGCAGCAGGCAGCAGTGGGAAGCATACCCATCTCATTAGCAGTCAGTGCCTGTGTCTGTTTGCTTGCACTAACATCACACGCACTCATTTGCATTGGGCTGTGGATTTGGTCCTGCCATGTATTAAAGGGTCAGGCAAGAGAGAGGACGCTTCGCTTTTGTCCTGCGCTTTTAAAATGCAAAGTTTTATACAATTGAAATCCTCCTTTAACGCTACAAGTCCAGCAGCTCTTCCCTGACGCGTAAACCGGACAGTGCTATAAAACCCATTATACGAGCAAGTGTGCCCACCCCAGTGCCATGCTAAATCCAGCCTTGTCATCTCAGCTCAGTTTTACCATGTTTAAATCCATTTCACTGAGTTTTTCCACTAAATCACAGCTCAAAATGTGGAAAAAAGCTGCGTATTCTGTTTGGGCCTGCTTATAAGGACTGGTCTAAGTGAATCCAATGCTTTGTCCAAACTTAAGCCAGATTTGTGCCATTTCACCAACACTAAAACTAACTTTAGACTGTCTGTGCATGTCTGACGTATTTTGTCTGTTTGAGATCTCGATCTGAAGTCTCATCCAAACTCCATCTGTTCCACATCCGCACTTGCAGGATTTAATTTTCACTTGTTTTCTGTAAGACTGTGAACTCATTTACTGCTTAAACATGATTTCAATTATCAGCATTATTGTGGGAGTTGTTTGGTTGCAACATTTCTTGCATTAAAACTAAGTCATGGTGTTATTTTTTTTCTGAGAGAGGGAGAAAGACAGGGAGAAAAACATGAAAAAGAGAGTCCCAAAGAAACCTCCCAACGCACTTTCACATAGCTTTCCATCACAGACTGCACCTCTACAAGTCAACTGGGCGATTTCCTCAACCTCCAGGTCATGAATGATAATAAAACACTGTGTTACATAAATATTATTTTGTAATTAAATTTAATAACCTGCCAATGACGCAGTAACTCATATCATAAATCTGCTCATGTTATTAAAATAGCTGCGTGAGAATTCAGAGCCACATTAAAATCATCACTCAGTATTTCACACCTCCCCTACAGTGTGACCTTATGACACGACATCGACAGACGCAACACACACTGAATAATGGCTCGAATTCAGGTATGTACGGCTTACAGTTGACAGTTGACACAAAAGACGCAGAATTGAACCAAAAATCACTGATAAAGGGATCTTCCTTGATCTGACCTGAGTGATTTGTTAAGAAATATTTTGTTAGTTTAAAAAGAAATGTGGAAACATGAGAACAATGTGTTTTTTTTCTTGTGTTTGAAATGTTCTCATATGTTTGTTATACTCACTGGACATTACTCTGACCATTTGGGTCATCACCATTTGTTTCACATTTCACAAAAATGTAACCACCTGTTCAGAATGCAATGCTAACTTGCTACTGTACTTACTGAATACTGCACTGTACACACTATATGTTACAGACTCTTTTTTTTAATAGTGAAACTGTCTGCATTAATCCATAATAAACATACACACTAATAAGCATGCTACATTTTTGTCACATCACCTCATCACATCAGTGTCTGGTTGTTACTTGAAAGTAACAACAAACATTTAGTAAACATTTATTTAGAAATTCAATGTAGTGTAAACATTTGTGTAAAAAAAATATAAAAAAAACTTTTCATTCACATAATGAGTCTAGAAAATCAAAATCCCAGCTAGCATTTTAGTTAATTTATTGCACTGTAAATAGATGGACAAGTCAAGTGCATGGTGGGATACCATATCCCACCATGCACTTGACTTGTCCATCTATTATTGTACAGTATTTTGAAATGTATACTGCTGATATGTGTATATATAAGAATATATATAAGATGCTCCTGATATTACCATGCTCACAAATGTTTGTATTTTATTGAATCAGAGACCTGCACCACAGATGAATCCTGATGACTTTCTTCAAACTGTTTTCCTCTGAGAGCGCTGTACCAACATCAGATGTTCAACTACACTGATATTCTATGGTAAAACAAGCTCCTTGACTACTGATTATGTTTTTTTCATCTTGAATCCATGGAAAGAAGCAGGAACACTTAGATAACACACGTAAATATCAGGTATGATTTATTTGTTTCAATTGTTTATTTGAACAGAATCTGTTGCAGGAATGACTCAAAGTCTGTTCACATCTCTGTGGTTAGAACAGTGTGCACAATAATGTGTCTTTGACCTTCATTATGTATGTTTTGTTTATACTGTTTTAAATAAAATACAAATAATCTTAAAAACCCATTTTTTCAATCTCCTCACACTCTCTCTTACCTGCCTCAAAGTCACAGTCACACTGATGGCCCATTAGCAGCCTTTAGGGGAGGGCCCTTTGTCTCTCAGGTGAAAATCACTTAATATTCAAGGCCATTGCCACTCCCTCGCATATTGGCTTTCAATCACAAAACATGTCTTAAAAAATTTAAATCAATATATTGTTTTCTGTGAATGAGTAAGCAGAATGATTTTCACATAATTGTTTAGTAAATATTCTAGCCTATAAGACTGATTACTCAAAAGTCTTATTCAGGACTATTTAGTGTGGGTTTTATGGCCTTATTTCAGCTACATTCTTTTTCCCAAAACTTACTAACCACGCATAATATTTTTTTTCTACAAAATGCAAACATGTACATCCATCTTGGTCACATATTATTGTAGCACAGTTTGTGCTGAATACAAAAAAAAATACATGTTGGTCAATAGTATAAGTAGCTGAAATAAGCACAAATATCAGGGCATGTCAACACATCTCAAGGGCCCCAAAATCACCTCAGACCCCAGAGGGTTAACCATGGTTTTATTATAGTAAAAGTGTAGTAACCATGTTTTTTGCCATGTTAATTACCATTTGTATAACAACAGTTTTACTAGAAGTACCATGGTTAAATTATGGTTAGTGTAGCAAAACCATGGTTCCCACAATAATAATCATGTTTTGTTTTTTGTTTTTTGTAGTAAAGACTTCATTTTCATTCACTTCATTTTCGTAAGGGACCAATGAAAAAGGACTTCGCTTTGTGCCTTGAATCACGTTCAGTCTCTTGTAAGCGTCATTATGAATTGACTCATACTTTAGATAGAAGCATCAGTTTAAAGTTAAAAGACCTTAGTGATGGATTTGTTTCTTACAAACATGCAGCTTTTCACTTCACAAAATGTTAACTGATGGAATGGAGTGGTGTGGATTACTTGTGGATTATTGTGATGTTTTTATCAGCTGTTTGGACTCTCATTCTGACGGCACCCATTCACTGCAGAGGATCCATTGGTGAGCAAGTGATGTACCAATAAATTAATCCAAATCTGTTCCCATGAAGAAACAAATTCATCTACAACTTGGTTGGCCTGAGAGTGAGTTCATGTTCATTTTGGGTGAACTATACATTTTACACGAAACTGCATTGCTGCATTTTGTTTAACATTTTTACTATGAGGTGTAGGATCCAAATCCAGAGGTAACGGACACGGAGGCACTTCATTTACATATTTTCATAATATATCTGGTTCCTACAAAAGCACCACTGTGATAAACTTTCACTCAACTTTATCTCTATCATTCAGATTCTTCGCTATGTTAAAATGAAACGAATATATGCTAGCCTGCTTTCCCATGCTTTTTATAGTCCAGTGAAACTTTCAGATGATTTGCGCTAAAATGCTGTATATTATTTGTAATGTTCTTCAGATTTTGGAGAGAGATTGCTTTGTCTGAATTTAAACCGCTGTTGCGTTTCACGGGCAGAGTAAAATGTTTTTTATGCTGTGCCTGTTAAAATCAAGAGGCAAATCGCCAGGCGAATTTAGTCACATTTCTGTCCTGCATTATTTCCAGATCCCAAGCTGTTTATTCATGACTTATCTCAGTATCAGGCCTCCCATTGTGTTTTGTGTGAGTTGTTCAGTGAATATGCCCATTTAAACAGAATACATCTGAAAATATTTACTCTAAGAATGGAGAATTCCATTAAAGACCCGTATGTGCGAGTGACCTGAGTGCGATTCCGGATCGCCCGATCCTACCCTCCTCATCATTTCCTGTCACTTCACTGCTTTGCTAGCTGATTAAAAGCAAAAAACTCATGAAAAGATTGGAAAAGACTTTAATGATGTCCACCATCCTTGTTTGTGCCTTTGTTTGGGTGAGTTTGTGTGTAGAGTTGTTCTGAAGTGTGAAGATTCTGGCTAGTGGTCAGACTGGCTTGTGTGTTTGTGAGAGAGAGAGAATTCATTTCTAAGTCAGAGACATGCTCTCCAGCCCATAATTAATGGCTCTGATGGAGATTCTGGACAGTGAGGCCCTTTCAGTGTCGTAGGGAACGGCTCCTCGGGCCACATTGTTGCCCCCTCCATAACTCCTGACAGCTGGGTAAGCGAGGGAAACTCGGCCCAGCAGGGGCAAGAGACACCACGGCCTAAAAACCGCCCTGCGCCTACCAAATTGGATTAGAAGAGCTCAAAAAGAATGGCAGAGAAAAAGAGGAGAGAAAGTGAGAGTGAGAGGGAGGAGAAGGAGGAGGAGGGGGTGAACTGAATAAAACTCATCAAGCTAGCGGTCGTAGCCGCAAAGTTAGCTGGACTCACAGTAGGACCCCTCTCATTTCCTCTGAGAGTGAAGGAACAGGGACGGTTGAGGAGAGGTTGCTGGGAAGCTGTGATTGTTGTTGATTAGATGAGTTTTTAGAGGGACGGACTTGTCTTTGGATGTCACTGAGGCAAATTTAAAGTTAATGAGCAAGATGAGCAAGATGATTGATATTTGGGTTTCATTAGATTCATATGGCCAAACCCCGTAGCTATTTGTACTTTCGAAGAGCATGTTTTTGGTTGTAAGATTAATGCAACAGACAAAAAACGGAGACAAAAGGGGGAAAGCAGACAGACGGATAGACAAAAAGATGAAAAGAGATAGTTAGAGAGAAAGAAAGAGAGCAGAGTGAATAATCTTGACAGAGCTGAGTTGAGTTTCAGCCACACCAGGCTGCCTGCCCAGTGAAGTTGTGTGTGTGTGTGTGTGTGTGTGTGTGTGTGTGTGTGTGTGTGTGTGTGTGTGTGTGTGTGTGTCTGTCTATCTGTCTGTCTGTCTGTCTGTCTGTCTGGAGGGGGCTGTTTCTTCAAATGGCCCAGTGGGCCGACAGTAATCTTTGCGACAGCATCTCCTGCCAAGCCAATATCCCGTCACTGACCACTGAGGGGGGACGCCATTCAGAGAGCTTATTCACAAACATTGCTATTTCCTTACACTATCTCTACTGTACTAAACTATAGTATGTTTTCCAATAGTCACTTTATCAAAGTACTTTGAAGTTTTCAAACATAACAGGACATTGATTTTAGTAGAATGAAAAGAATCCCTTAAACTGAAATATATTTCCTTAAATTTTGGCTGTGAAAATACCCCCAAAAGATCACGTAAAGCTATTATTGTGTTAAATGTTTAGGCTACAGCTGCCTAACATAAAGTATGCAACATAAAAGAAGATAATTTGAGAAACCTCTCAGAATTTTTTGTTCATGCAATGAAAGTCACTGGTAACCAAAACAGCTTTTTTTACCAACAGTTTTCAAAATACGTTGTGCAAAAAATTTGTTGTGCAAAAGAAAGTAAGACCTTCAAGTTTGAAACAACATGAGTGTGAGTAGCTTAAATGATAACAGAATTTATTTATTTATTTGTGAACTGTCCCTTTGATTTTATTTATTTATTTATTTATTTATTTATTATTATTTATTTTTTATTTTTTTTAATAAATGAAATGATACTCTAAAGAAGAAACTACCAGCAGGTGGCGGTAAATGTCTTTATGAGTCGATTCGTTCAAACGGCTGATTCATTCAGGAATGGTGTGACATTGCTTATCATATGATAAAAAGTATACAGTATAAGACAAAAACTCATACTGGGGCATTTGTTGCCCCAATATCTTGAATTTTAGGCCATAACTGCATTTATGGAGTTGCTGCCCTGCATATAACTAATATATATATATATATATATATATATATATATACGTGTATATATCAAATATGCTGATTTGCTGCTTGCTTATTATCATTGTTGAAAGCATTTGTGCTTTGTATATTATTAGTTTTTACAATCCTTTGATAAATAGAACATTTAAAAGAACAGCGTTTATTTCAAACAGAAATATTTAGCAATTATAAATGTCTTTAATGTAACTTTTGATCAATTTAATGTGTCCTTGCTACATAAAAGTATTTTTGAGTAAAAGTAAAAGTAGTAATTTATCTTAAATCTTACTAACCTTAAACTTTGAATGGATTCTTAGTATGAAAAAAAATAGCATAGCTCAGTTAATTTGGTTTTCTGAGAAGAAAAATATAAGCAAGAGACTTTTCTCTCTATTTAATCTCAGTGCTGTCTAGGAAAAACAACAGAGATATTAAAGAGATCCTGATTTGTTGAATGACCTGTTGCATGTGTGGCCTTACAGACACTAGGGGGCGCTGTGGTCATCTGTGTGTGAAAGTGGGCCATGGAAAGTCTGTCACATAATTCTACTCTCTCTGTCCTTCTTTCTCTCTATCTTATCTGTCTATCTCTATCTTTTATAGTCAGACCAATGCACTGTTAGTTTGGTGTGGTTCAGGCTTTTGTATTCGCAAAGTAACTGGGCCAGTTTTTCTTGTGATGCATCTGTTTTACTTGGAAAGCTTTTCTTGGCACACACAGCACGAGGTTTAACACAAACACACTGTCTTCGCGCCTCATTTCTTCGCAGAAGAAAAGTAAACCAGCACAAATTCTGACCTTTACAGACTCTTTGTCGAGACCATGGAAACAGGATGGCATCTCTCTGCTAATAGCGTTTTGGCTAGAGTAACGTGTGTGTGTGTGTGTGTGTGTGTGTGTGTGTGTGTGTGTGTGTGTGTGTAACTATGGCCTTGGCCATGCTGTTTGTCCACACAACAGATTCCTTGAGTGTCTGTATACTAGCCTAGCTAGGTGAGAGGCAGCCATCACAAACACACATCCATGCACACTGTTTCTGTTTTTAGACATCAGGGCAGATGGACAGGTGTTGAAACAGCAGACAGCATAGACTCACGGTGAGTCAGCCTACCAGACAACCTAGGGGTCACACACACACACAGTCATGACTAGGGTCATGGCAATAGTCACTGAAGCCACATAGACCAGTAGGCCTGTTTTAGAGCGACGGAGGCAAAAATAGACCCTGAGGAATGACATGGAAGCCACACACACTCACAGCACCTCAGCTCTGCTGCTGTATCCAAACACTCTCTTTAGTCTCAGCCACTCAGCAAAAAAACAGATATTCTGCATATTCTTTTAGAATCTTGTTCATTTTTCTAAACAAATGTAACAAACTCAATCCCAAACCGCATTCATAGGTGGTTTGAAATCGAAATATAATTTGATTTTTGGAAATCCTCTGATTGTCTCATGCAACTCACATTCAAGACAGCGATGTGACACGATGAGCATGAGCTAAGGCAAAGTTTCCAGATTTCCATCAAAACCTTTGGTTACTTTCAGACAACAATTCACTTTGCTTTTTGTAAAGATTTTTAAAAAAATAAATTAACACTTTTATTCAGCAAGGTTCTGATTGATCAAGTGGCAGTATAATGTTTTCTATACGTCAAAGAATAAAATACATATTATGGATTCAGCAAAAAAATTAAGCAGCACAACTTTTTTCAACATTGATAATAATCAGAAATGTGTCTTGAGCAGCAAATCAGCATTTTAGAATGATTTCTGAAGGATCATGTGACTGAAGACTGGATGCTGAAAATTCAGCTTTGGATCACAGGAATAAATTACATATAAAAATATATTAAAATATAAAACAGGTATTTTAACATTTAAAAATATTTCACAATATTAATGTATTTTTATCAGATAAATGCAGCCTTGATGAGCATAAGAGCAAACAATATTAACTACACACTTTATTGTCTGAACAAATGGATCAGATTTCAAAATGATGACTAGCAAAATGTAAACATCAATCCTATAGACCAGTTGTGAACACACACAAAAAACTGATTTTCTGTGTATAAGGGTGGACAAACTGAATATGGATTGGTCTTCTTTTTCAATTGGTCACAGGAATCAGGATGTGAATGTATAAGATGGCCTGTTGGGGGAGGTAAAGTCAACTGCACAAATATACTTCAGATTTCCTCCTCTCATCTTGAGGCCCAGATAGAATCTGTCAAATATTCTGAATTTGCTGAGCTGATTTTAGGAGGAAAGTCTGCTGAAGTCTGTGGAATGGATTTAAGCATGAAAAATGTGTCAGTTTGAAGAAAAGTCTTACTAGCTGAAAAGCTAGTAAGTAGCTGAAAGCATAATTAAATTAGCCAAAATATTTCATAAACAAACATGCAGCAAAATAGAGCTTTGCAAATGATCGGTGTTCCATTTCTGGAATTCTGCAGAGCTTTTTCTGGAGTTCTGCAGACACATTACATGTGGACTTGCTAATTATGTAAATATAATCATTTCCATTGGTTCATTTGTAGATAATGCCAGTTTATTCCTGCCACACCTTATAAAATCCCCCAGTCTGCAAATAGTTGTACAGCAGTCTTCTTGAAAGGACATGCGATGGGAAATGAGTGTGTGTGTGTGTGTGTGTGTGTGTGTGTGTGTGTGTCATGGAGTGCATTGCAGGCTACAGCATGTTTTGTTACCGTAAGAATTAAGTGTTCCATAAGGGGGGTGGATGGTGACCTGGGGGAGAGGAGTGCTGCGTGGGACGGATGCAGGTCACAGCCTGTCAGAGAGATGGAGGGGGGTGAAAACGAGGGAATGAGAGAGATGGATGGATTGTGGATTGGATGACTGGTGCCTCCAGACGAAGCTTGGGTTACTGTGTCTGCAGCTGTGCCTCTGATCCTCGAGGTCGACCAGCACCCTATCAACATACACACACACATATATGCATATATATGCACATCAGTACAAAACAGCTTGCATACAAACACACACTCATGCACAAGATCATGGGATCATCTCATGCATCTCAAAGTGAAACAGGAAAAAAATAACCATGGAATTGTGCCCATTGTTAGTTGATGACCATAAAATGTGGGTGTGGCATACTTGAATGGACGAAAGGGGATGGAAAAAGTAAATGGAAAGTTTCTTTTTTTGACTTTTTTAAGTCTAATCTTTTGATTTTTAGTCTGAACTTTTGATTAATCTGAATAAAGTATTAATGTATATCAAAAACAAATAAATAAATACATATACAAGCTCTTACTGACCCCAAACTTCTGAATGGTACAAGTATACATCAAAGCTGCAACAAGGTGTTCAGAAGCCACTCAAAGTGCGGACTAGGTGCCAGAAACAGTGTGTTTTTTCTCAATTTGGCAGTCAATGACACATTTTAAAGCTCTGTTTGTCTATCTACTGTTTATCTATCTAGATTTTACATCTGCAGTGGCTTGTTTCCCCCTTTAGCCCTCTTAGCTGGAGGCCTGTCAAAAGAATGTTGCATTTAACACTTAATGTTTCCTTAGCATGTCTTAAGGCTTGATTTTGCATATTCTGCATTACTTCCATTGAACTGAACCTCTGTTAGACTCATCTCTATAGCGTGTGTATGATATCATCTATCAGCTTTAGTCAGCCGTGTCGGGTCAAGTTGAATCAGAGATGTTGTCAATGCTGTATTAAGGATATGGGGCCCCTCCTTCTGTTTCTAACACGGTCCAGCCACTAATGGGATCATCGGGCCACTATAGCGTTAACGGAGAGCAGATCGAGCCGAAGTACTGCCAACTCTGGTTAAGCGCAACAGCATTTCCCTCTCTGTGGGACAGGTGCATTCTCATGCCAGCATTCCCCCCACCCCCTCCAAAACCACTGCTGAAGCACCCCGCCCGCTCCGAGTGTCTGGGGTTTCAGAGTTGAGACGCTGGGCCATAAGGTCACGGAGAGATGATTTTCATTTTAAGTGTGTGCAATTTTGTGGAATAAACAATAAATAAATATACATTGATTCATTTATCAAAGTTTTTATTCAAAGTGATGGAATGTGGATGAATAATGAATGCATATGAAGTGTTTTTATGCTAAGCTACATAACTAAATCATCAATTGATAGATTACTAAAAGGAAATGCAATATTTTCTGTTAAAATACTTTCTCTTATCCGAGCTTAATATGCACAGACAACTATAAATAAGCCATTCATAAACTGATCTCTTTAAAAGTGTAAACACGGTGGTTCTGTGGTGCTATAAAAACATTACTCTGTTATTTAAGTCAAGCGGTCTAGGTTTGGCTGGCTAGCATTGACCTGTTAGCAATGTCCTACTGGTAGATATTGGAACTACACACACAGTATAACCAGTTCTGCTCGGTGCGCTGTTAAATGCGATTCCTGTATATGGTAACTCGTTGCTCATGTACTGTTAGTAAAATCAAATTGCGCTTTCATCCTCTTAACAAACTAAATTAAATATGTATGTATGTGGAATGAAAGATATAGATTGAACTACAAGACAGCTTGCTCAATAACTATTTAAAGGGATAGCTCATCCAAAAATGAAAATTCTGTCAATAATTACTCACCCTCATGTCGTTCCAAACCCATAAGACCTTTGTTCATCTTCGGAACACAAATTAAGATATTTTTGATGAATTCCGAGAGCTCTCTGAGCCTGCAGATACAACAACGAAACTACCACGATCAAGACCCAGAAAGGTAGTAAGGACATCGTTAAAATGGTCATGACATCAGTGGTTCAACCATAATTTTATGAAGCTATGAGAAAACGTTTTGTGCGCAAAGAAAACAAAAATAACTTTATTCAACAATTTCTTCTCTTCCCTGTCAGGAATGCACAAAATGTTTTCTTTGCGCACAAAAAGTTTTTTCGCAGTTTCATAAAATTATGGTTGAACCACTGATGTCATATGGACTGTTTTAAGAAGGTCTTTACTACCTTTCTGGGCCTTAAACATGGTAGTTCCGTTGCTGTCTGTATGTAGGCTCAGAAAGCTCTCGGATTTCATCAAAAAAAATCTTCATTTTTG
This sequence comes from Tor tambroides, assembly GCA_021397915.2. Classification (NCBI taxonomy): domain Eukaryota; kingdom Metazoa; phylum Chordata; class Actinopteri; order Cypriniformes; family Cyprinidae; genus Tor; species Tor tambroides. The sequence goes on along the minus strand of JAFVLL020014900.1, from coordinate 4,502 downwards.
TTCCAAAGATGAACGAAGGTGTTATGGATTTGGAACGACATGAGGGTGAGTAATTAAGGACAGAATTTTAATTTTTTAGGTGAACTATCCCTTTAAGTCCACATGTCATACTAAAAAAACTATGCTTCTGTGCTGTAGCTGCAACCATACAACTTTGTGAAGGTTCATCATTGTGACTATGGCTTCAGGAAATGCAACTAATTTAACTATATACATACTGATGTGAAAACAGTTGGCTGAAATAGTTCCTGAAGTGCCCTTAAAGGGTGCAAAAATGCTGGCTGCATCCAAAATTGCATACTTCCATATTACATTGTATAAGGAAAACAATGTGAACGTATTATGTCGGAATACACAGTATTCATAATACAGTATGCAAAAAGTCCCTGGAGGACTTACTACTCTGAAGTGCACATCCAATGAACACTTCATTATCCCATGAGGCCACAGGAGAGGATTTGTGAATTGCAGTGAATCAACAAGTGATGCTGATAGGTCACATGGCAATGACAAACGTTATAAATCCAGATTACATTCATTCTACATAGAATGCACTTTTTAACGGTCTTTAATGAATTACTCATTCAAAAGATGTATCGACTTCCGGACGCAGATGCTGTTTGGAATTCGCCCATTGTCACATCACACCATGTGGCATTGAATGCATTAAAGTGAAAGCTACAAATCGATTTGTACTGTAAGAAAAGCAAGTTTATGCAACATGTCAGAGATAGAATGGGGCATTATTTTGAGATTACTGCCGCTGTCTCAGTGCAGTGTGGTACAGTGAAGAGAGTATCAATCATTATAATGGTTCCTCTTTGATTTTTTTTTTTTAATTACCAAATTATTTATTTATTTTGAATCATGCAGCTCACATCCAGTATAAACAATATCAGAAGCTAGTGCGACAAAACTTTAATTTTGACTTTATATCACAGAATTACAACTTTATTTTTTTTTCAACTTTATAGTTCCGAACAAAACAAAATAAAATAAAATACAATTTTATATATTATTTTTATTATATATATAAATTTTATTTTTTATTTTTTTGCAAGTAAATGCTTTATTGGCCTGCATAACTTGTTCCATGAGCTTGGTAATACAAACAATGCTGCATATTGTACAAAGTGTGCGCATGCATAAACAAATACTTGCTGCCTGAGGTACGTGTGCTACATATAGTACATGTACTTCCTTTCTGCACCAATTGTATGCCAGCATATGCAGTCATTCAGAACATGATGTTCTAGAAGCAACTTCTGCATCTCGCTTTTAATTTTGGACATTGGTGATGCTCAGCGTTTCCTTGCTGCACTTCAGAGAGACCTATGAGTACAGGAAGTTCATACGCACAAAACCTTTCGTCTCCAGTCACTGCAGAAAGCGTACAAACCCAGAGAATGTGTTGTTGTGTGTGTGCAGCTGGTAGTTAATCTGCATTCTCATCTGTACACACCAGTGAAGTTTTTTTGTGCACCTGAAATCAATTACGCACATTGAGGTTTCTCGGCTCAGCAACACACGTGGCGACATAGCAACTCACTTTATCTTACCACACTGACTTCCTTTTGTGAAAAAAACACATGTATGCCATCGAATACTCACTTTAGCATGCACACGTGCAGGCTAGTGCATTTATATGTGAATAAAAACCTAACCATTAATTTAACTCAAACTTTCGCTCACTTGGACACTAAAAAACACAAATTTTACAGTTTAGTGTTCTTAAAGCATTAGCAGTTTTATTGTTGGTGATGTCAATTGCATGATTAAAGTAACCAAAAAGAGAGAGAGAGTGTGTGTGTGTGTGTGTGTGTGTGTGTGTTTGATATATTTTCTTCCTCGCTCTCTGCTCTGTTTGCACAATGTGAAGGTGCGCATGACAAGTTAGTACACAGACCTGCTTTGTGCTATCTGCTGACCTATATTTCAGGGTCAAAGGTTAACCTCACACACGTAAGTGGGGCTGCCGGTTTTATCGTAGTCCAGCACCCACAATGCTGTTTGCCTGCACACACACTCTCTGACCGAATATGCTATTGTCTGTGGTTTGTTTCTTTATGCAAAAGGTCAAAAGGAAACTTTACATTCAAACAAACACAGGTACTTGTCATCCCTGACGTAGATACAGTCTTAAACAAATGCATTTGTCCCTGAATTCACACATGCTCTCAACAACATGTATTAACTGAGTAACAGAGATCTTCAGATGAGTGTGCAGTGTTCACACAAGCTCTGTTGCAACTAGGGACTAGTAGTGTCTACAAAAGATAGCTGCCTTCTTAGGCAGCATCTTGGAACTGACAAGAATGCTGTAAATAGGCAGCAGCATACAATTACATTCCAAAACTACTAGTGTTACCTTTTGCATTAGCATATTGCTAAGCTAACTGTGTCTTAATCTTACTCTAACAAAATTCAAAGCACACACAAATACCAGGCCATTTTTTTATTACACCGAGATACAAAAAACACTTGCTATTATATACCCTTGTGTAGACTTTAGCATACTTATAAAAAGAGTGGTTATTATTGAAATAATATGCTTTAAAAAAATGTAATGCTTCAGACACTTAATTGAATGTTATTTACAATTAAATAAAAATGTATTATAATTCATATATATGTTAAATGCATTTGAACTTTAGAGTGCTTATTGGACCTACTTAAGTGCATCTTTAGTTCATAATTACTGCTATTGTCTTTAAAATATGGTTACTGTCAAATACACTGACAAGCATTTATGGTAAATAAAATATATAGTTGGTACATTAGGAGCACACCTATGCTTCCGCTATGCTAGCTTTTGCAACTGAGCAAATGTTATATTCTAATGAGCACGTTCACACACTCAGAGCAAGAGCAGCAGCAAAACAAAGGCAAATGCCACTAACTGTCACCAGTGCGGTTGACTAAACCTGATGTGTGACGTTTAACAGGGAACAAATAAGAACGAGGTGTTCTGATGCTATCATTGTCTCTGGGATCAGATCTGCGGTTTGCTCACTCTTCAAATGTTTGTCAGAATGTAGCATGTGGTTCACAGAAAAAGCTGTGCAGAATTATGCTTTGAAGAGGTTTCGGCTTGTTTAGAAAGGGATGATTCTTTTAGTCGTTTCTTAAAGCTTCTAAGAAATTTCGATTGCCTTTGTGACACAACATTTCTGCATGCTCTTATGAATCAAACACAGCATTTTGTCCATCAGCAAAATAATTTAATGGTGTATTTCTTCTAAAATAAATAAATCCAGTCTAAGCTGGTTTGCTGGTCTTACTTGTTGTCCCAGTTTGGTCAGGCTGGGAAGCTTGGCATCCACCTAAACCATCTGAACACCAGCTGTGAGACCAGAAACCAGCTTAGGCTGGTTTAGGTTGTTTGTTAAAATGATAACAGAACTTGCTGCAACAATGCTGGTATACACTACACTACACATCTGTTCAGATTTTAAAACACTAAGAATCAGACACTTGCCAACTTTGTAAATGGTTACAGAGAAAAACTGGGCATCATACAATAAACAACTGTTTCTCACACACTACTATACTTTCAAGTTGTGCCGAACACACAAATTCATAGAGAATCATGTGTCTCGTTGATAGGAGATGCATGACAAATGCTACAATTGGCTCAAATTACCAAGCATGTTTGATATCCTCCAAATAGATGGAATCATAATCTGAAGCTAAAAAATAAAGTCTGTATCTAATATACTATAAAATCTGTCAACTCTGACTGGCCAGTATTTGCAGTTGTATAAACTGTATCTTTGGGGAACTAGCATTGAATCCTCCCGACTGTAAATTGAGTGTATTCCAGCCTTAAAATTCAACATAAATGGTATGAGCATAGAAACACAAGGTAATGCTCTGAATATCAATACATCAAGGTTTCTTCAAATCCTTAACCCTAAGTAAGAACAACATTAATCTTGATACTTGGCGTTGTGAGCATTAGAACTTTTGTGTTTCCTGTGATTCTGTTCGATGCAATCTTGAGCAGGCATACACACACACACAATCCCTTTTCCTCATGCAAGCACCTTCAAACCCCATCCATCACAATCCTCTGCCTGTAACACACAATCACTTTTTCTCTCACCCAAACACCTTTGTTCCCTGTCCTCCCCGCTATTCCCTGCCAAGCACCCATAGAGCCCTCTATTGTCCTGTCCAGCAGGGATATCGATTTTTACGGCCCTTTCCACACAATGCTTCCCTGCCTAAGCAGCCCTTTATAAACTCAACAATCCCCCTTTACGAGTCTTAAATGAATGAGATAGGTAGGCGCTCTCCAGAATGGCTCTTTAAAGAGAAAAGTGACATGACAAAAGCTCCGGCACTAAGCTTCCTCCTGTCTTAAAGTGAAGGATCATCTGGTGTAGTGTGTGTGGCTTTGATGCAACAGTGGGCAGAGGATATGGGCCTATAGTATATGAGCTGGGGTGGGTGAAAGGTGTGTGTGTGTGTGTGTGTGTGTGTGTGTGTGTGTGTGTGTG